>JAXIVJ010006335.1:15000-67543 GCA_036785665.1 Chirona hameri | reverse complement strand
CTCCCAAGTCTCAAGCTTGTTGATTTAATTATTTTCCTCCAATGAATGCAATCATTGGCAATCATGAGAATAACGTTTTTTTTTGCCACTAACAGTTCGGCATCCTGACAGATATGGTTTCATTTATGGCAGGTAACAGTCGAAATGACGCTTTGCCGCTGCAAATTCAGAAGGTCGGCGACTAACATGCAGTTGTGTCATGTACAGTCCTGCAGGTTGAGATAAGACAAGTGACAGTTCTTGCGCCACCGACATGACAGTCCGACAGGTCACCTCCGGTTGTCCTTCGTCCGTGAACTGTCGGAAGCCGTCTGTTCCGCTCCGCCCCGTCATGTCTAGTCCTGTAAGCTGGAGTTGTGTCTTCATTGTCATGTTCAGTCCTGGAGCTGTGTCTTCCTTGTCATGTCCAGTCCTGGAGGCTGGAGTTGTGTCTTCCCTGTTATGTTCAGTCCTGGAGGCTGGAGCTGTGTCTTCCCTGTCATGTCCAGTCCTGTAGTTGTGTCTTCCCTGCCATGTTCAGTCATGGAAGCTGGAGTTGTGTCTTCCCTGTCATGTCTAGTCCTGGAGCTGTGTCTTCCCTGTCATGTCCAGTCCTGGAGCTGTGTCTTCCCTGTCATGTCTAGTCCTGGAGCTGTGTCTTCCCTGTCATGTCTAGTCCTGGAGGCTGGAGTTGTGTCTTCCCTACCATGTCTAGTCCTGGAGCTGTGTCTTCCCTGTCATGTCTAGTCCTGGAGCTGTGTCTTCCTTGTCATGTTCAGTCCTGGAAGCTGGAGCTGTGTCTTCCCTGTCATGTCTAGTCCTGGAGGCTGGAGTTGTGTCTTCCCTGTCATGTCTAGTCCTGGAGGCTGGAGCTGTGTCTTCCTTGTCATGTCCAGTCCTGGAGTTGTGTCTTCCCTGTCATGTCTAGCACTGTAGCTGTGTCTTCCCTGGCATGTCTAGTCCTGGAGGCTGGAGTTGTGTCTTCCCTGTCATGTCCAGTCCTGGAGCTGTTGCCGATGTTCGATAAGCCCAGCTGATGTTGATGGTTGTTGCGTTAATTAATCTCGGTCTTACGATTTGGAACATAAGAAGATAAATATGAGAAGCTTCGATTATTGATACCATCTAATAAATATAGGCTCAGAGCTACAGGATTCGGTTTTGATAGGAACGTCGACAAAAGAGTCTCGTCCGCTCTCCGTTGTTTTCGTTTACATCTTAATTGCACTTCTCCAAACCTTTTAGATGTAGTTACTCCATAGACCATCGTTGTCACTATATTCGCATGCTCGTCTTCTGACGGCAGCAAATCGCATTGTGCCATATATCCCTCGCAGCGCCATATATCCCTCGCTCCATGGCTTCACTGGCCAGTCCTTGGACGATGTCGCGTCCCTGCCGAACCGCCAAGGATCACCCCGGGGCCGGCCACCTTTGATGCGTCTCATTCTGCAGTCCGCAGTGGGCCTGTTATGCAGGTCGTGTGGCAGGGAGGTCGCAGGGTCTCAGCGGCGTCCTTGCCGGCTGGCCCGGTGTGCGAGCGGTGCAGGTGGGGGCGGGGCCGGCCGTGGCCGCCGGCAGCCGCCCGCCGCCGCCTCTCAGCCGCCTCTCAGCCGCAGTGGCGCAGTCAGTTGTACTGGCCGCCCGCTGCCGGTCGGCCGTGCCCGCGCCGCTCCGCCGCATCACTCACCACGTGTGCGGACCGTCACTGCGTCACGTGCTGAGTGGTCCGTGCCGTGACGTCCCGTGACGTGCGGAGGCTGCGCTGACCTCGTCACGTGTCACGCGCCACGACATCCGTGTCTGGTGACGAGTGCTGCCACTACCGCCACGCCTCAGCGCCTCTCAGTCGTTCACTGACTCGGGGATCCCCAGCCGCGGAGTGTGGATTTGGTGTCGGGACAGGCGGGCAGAGTGACTGGCAGAGGACTCACGCCGATCGGAGTCGAGTCCGAGCTCCGCATCAGACGCCGAGTGGACTGGGGTTTCCACGACCGCACATTCGCCGTCGGGTGACGGTCCCCTCGTCATCGTTAGTCCAGTGCGGTCTCGGCCGTTTCCAGCGAAGCTGTGGAGCATTGCTGTCAGACTGGTGACGCTTTGAAGCTGTGAAGCATTGCTGTCAGACTGGTGACGCTTTGAAGCTGTGAAGCATTGCTGTCAGACTGGTGACGCTTTGAAGCTGTGGAGCATTGCTGTCAGACTGGTGACGCTTTGAAGCTGTGAAGCATTGCTGTCAGACTGGTGACGCTTTGAAGCTGTGAAGCATTGCTGTCAGACTGGTGACGCTTTGAAGCTGTGAAGCATTGCTGTCAGACTGGTGACGCTTTGAAGCTGTGAAGCATTGCTGTCAGACTGGTGACGCTTTGAAGCTGTGAAGCATTGCTGTCAGACTGGTGACGCTTTGAAGCTGTGGAGCATTGCTGTCAGACTGGTGACGCTTTGAAGCTGTGAAGCTTTGCAGCTCTGCCGGTTGGTGGTGACATTGTGAAGCTTTCGCGTGTGACGGCTGACACTTCGGGGTCGTGACGGTCGACTGGTGACATTGTGTGAGGTGCTCCGCGGGTCAGTGGGTCGAGTCGAGCGGCCGTGACGATGCGTGACGTGCTAATCTAGCATCGCGCCGTGGTCCGTGTCTCGCCGTGATGCGGATTCGTTTCGTGGCGCCGCCTACGCCGGAACCCTGCACCAGGAGGGCCGCCGGAGCCCTGCACTGCGGTCGCCGACGACCAGGTATGGGCTTAGTCACGTGCTAAATATGGCGTGGTTTTACACAGACGGCGTCTTTGACACGCGTCTTTGTCGTCTAAAAGACAGAGCGTGCGTGAGGTTGCGTTTAAATCAAACACTTTTGATTGTGAGCTAGTAGAGTTGGAGAGTTAGTTAGTTAGCACAGTACAGGAATACGGAGTAGTGCAGGATGGCCAATTACTGAATGTGACGCACCTGATTACGAACGTATTCGAACCTGTTGTTTTGCATACGTCAATCTGTCAATTACTGCAATTCCTTCCAATCATTGCTGTCTGCCGACCACAACACACTACGACGTACTACGACGCACCACGCCACGGCGTGTTCCGTGTGTTCGCCCGAGTGCCGTCGAACCCACGTCTACTCGGTCTCCTGGAAGAGAACACGCTCTAAGTATCGACCTGTGAGCGCCACCGTAAACAGACCTGGCTCCAGAAGCTTCAGAGTTTCAGGCATAGACAGACGCCACCCTCTGTCTGGCTCCCTCTGTCTGGCTCAGGGGCTGTCTGGCTGCCTCTGTCTGGATTAGGGGCTGTCTGGCTCCCTCTGTCTGGCTCAGGGGATGTCTGGCTCCCTCTGTCTGGCTCAGGGGCTGTCTGGCTCCCTCTGTCTGGCTCAGGGGCGTGCGTCTGGCTCAGGCGCCACCCTCTGTCTGGCTCAGGGGCTGTCTGGCTGGCTCCCTCTGTCTGGCTCAGGGGCGTGAGTGTTAACGTGCCAAGTGGTTGTACACAGCGCCTGGTTTGGCGCCGGCGGCGATGGCGGTGGTGGCGTGCGATGGCGTGCGATGGCGTGCGTGAGGCGTCATCAGATGGTGCGGTCCGCCCTTCTGACGTCACATGTCAGCTGTCAGTGACGTCACATGCCAGCCGTCAGTGGCCGTCACAGGGACTGTCGTGCGCAGTGCCGCAGTCAGCTCATTACCGCCGTCAGCTGATTGCCGCAGTCAGCTGATTACCGTGTGCACTCAGCTGACAGCAGTCCGAAGAGCCACGCTCCGAATCACAGATGCGGGCCGTCATTGTCAGACTCAGCTGACAGCAGTCCGGAGAGCCACGCTCCGAATCACAGATCAGCGGCCCGTCATTGTCAGACTCAGCTGGCAGCAGTCCGGAGAGCCACGCTCCGATCACAGATGCGGGCCGTCATTGTCAGACTCAGCTGACAGCAGTCCGGAGAGCCACGCTCCGATCACAGATGCGGGCCGTCATTGTCAGACTCAGCTGACAGCAGTCCGAAGAGCCACGCTCCGATCACAGATGCGGGCCGTCATTGTCAGACTCAGCTGACAGCAGTCCGAAGAACCACGCTCCGAATCACAGATCAGCGGCCCGTCATTGTCAGACTCAGCTGACAGCAGTCCGGAGAGCCACGCTCCGAATCACAGATCAGCGGCCCGTCATTGTCAGACTCAGCTGACAGCAGTCCGGAGAGCCACGCTCCGATCACAGATGCGGGCCGTCATTGTCAGACTCAGCTGACAGCAGTCCGGAGAGCCACGCTCCGATCACAGATCAGCGGCCCGTCATTGTCAGACTCAGCTGACAGCAGTCCGGAGAGCCACGCTCCGATCACAGATGCGGGCCGTCATTGTCAGACTCAGCTGACAGCAGTCCGGAGAGCCACGCTCCGAATCACAGATGCGGGCCGTCATTGTCAGACTCAGCTGACAGCAGTCCGGAGAGCCACGCTCCGATCACAGATGCGGGCCGTCATTGTCAGACTCAGCTGGCAGCAGTCCGGAGAGCCACGCTCCGATCACAGATGCGGGCCGTCATTGTCAGACTCAGCTGACAGCAGTCCGGAGAGCCACGCTCCGATCACAGATGCGGGCCGTCATTGTCAGACTCAGCTGGCAGCAGTCCGGAGAGCCACGCTCCGATCACAGATGCGGCCCGTCATTGTCAGACTCAGCTGGCAGCAGTCCGGAGAGCCACGCTCCGATCACAGATGCGGGCCGTCATTGTCAGACTCAGCTGACAGCAGTCCGGAGAGCCACGCTCCGATCACAGATGCGGGCCGTCATTGTCAGACTCAGCTGACAGCAGTCCGGAGAGCCACGCTCCGATCACAGATGCGGCCCGTCATTGTCAGACTTAGCTGACAGCAGTCCGAAGAGCCACGCTCCGAATCACAGATCAGCGGCCCGTCATTGTCAGACTCAGCTGACAGCAGTCCGGAGAGCCACGCTCCGAATCACAGATCAGCGGCCCGTCATTGTCAGACTCAGCTGACAGCAGTCCGAAGAGCCACGCTCCGAATCACAGATCAGCGGCCCGTCATTGTCAGACTCAGCTGACAGCAGTCCGGAGAGCCACGCTCCGAATCACAGATCAGCGGCCCGTCATTGTCAGACTCAGCTGGCAGCAGTCCGGAGAGCCACGCTCCGAATCACAGATGCGGGCCGTCATTGTCAGACTCAGCTGACAGCAGTCCGGAGAGCCACGCTCCGATCACAGATCAGCGGGCCGTCATTGTCAGACTCAGCTGACAGCAGTCCGGAGAGCCACGCTCCGATCACAGATCAGCGGCCCGTCATTGTCAGACTCAGCTGGCAGCAGTCCGGAGAGCCACGCTCCGATCACAGATCAGCGGCCCGTCATTGTCAGACTCAGCTGGCAGCAGTCCGGAGAGCCACGCTCCGATCACAGATCAGCGGCCCGTCATTGTCAGACTCAGCTGACAGCAGTCCGGAGAGCCACGCTCCGATCACAGATCAGCGGGCCGTCATTGTCAGACTCAGCTGGCAGCAGTCCGGAGAGCCACGCTCCGAATCACAGATGCGGGCCGTCATTGTCAGACTCAGCTGACAGCAGTCCGGAGAGCCACGCTCCGAATCACAGATCAGCGGCCCGTCATTGTCAGACTCAGCTGACAGCAGTCCGAAGAGCCACGCTCCGAATCACAGATCAGCGGCCCGTCATTGTCAGACTCAGCTGACAGCAGTCCGGAGAGCCACGCTCCGAATCACAGATCAGCGGCCCGTCATTGTCAGACTCAGCTGGCAGCAGTCCGGAGAGCCACGCTCCGATCACAGATGCGGGCCATCATTGTCAGACTCAGCTGGCAGCAGTCCGGAGAGCCACGCTCCGAATCACAGATGCGGGCCGTCATTGTCAGACTCAGCTGACAGCAGTCCGGAGAGCCACGCTCCGATCACAGATCAGCGGGCCGTCATTGTCAGACTCAGCTGGCAGCAGTCCGGAGAGCCACGCTCCGAATCACAGATCAGCGGCCCGTCATTGTCAGACTCAGCTGACAGCAGTCCGGAGAGCCACGCTCCGATCACAGATGCGGGCCGTCATTGTCAGACTCAGCTGACAGCAGTCCGAAGAGCCACGCTCCGAATCACAGATCAGCGGCCCGTCATTGTCAGACTCAGCTGACAGCAGTCCGGAGAGCCACGCTCCGATCACAGATGCGGCCCGTCATTGTCAGACTCAGCTGACAGCAGTCCGGAGAGCCACGCTCCGATCACAGATCAGCGGCCCGTCATTGTCAGACTCAGCTGGCAGCAGTCCGGAGAGCCACGCTCCGATCACAGATCAGCGGCCCGTCATTGTCAGACTCAGCTGACAGCAGTCCGGAGAGCCACGCTCCGATCACAGATCAGCGGCCCGTCATTGTCAGACTCAGCTGACAGCAGTCCGGAGAGCCACGCTCCGAATCACAGATCAGCGGCCCGTCATTGTCAGACTCAGCTGACAGCAGTCCGGAGAGCCACGCTGCGAATCACAGATGCGGGCCGTCATTGTCAGACTCAGCTGACAGCAGTCCGGAGAGCCACGCTCCGATCACAGATGCGGGCCGTCATTGTCAGACTCAGCTGACAGCAGTCCGAAGAGCCACGCTCCGATCACAGATGCGGGCCGTCATTGTCAGACTCAGCTGACAGCAGTCCGGAGAGCCACGCTCCGATCACAGATCAGCGGCCCGTCATTGTCAGACTCAGCTGGCAGCAGTCCGGAGAGCCACGCTCCGATCACAGATGCGGCCCGTCATTGTCAGACACAACACCGCACTCGGGCAAAAACCTGTCACGTGACGTGGTCCTACATTCATACATTTATACATACGCTTGCGATAACGATCGCTCACAATAACGAAGTCCCAATCACCCATGTTTGTGAATGCTAAGGACCTAGCTACATCGCTGCCGCCTGCGGGCTCTGCCTGTCGCCGCCCCCGCCTCTGTCCCGTCAGAAGGCTGTGGTGGGCGGGGAGAGGGCTGGACCGCCTCCCGTCATCGCTGCCCGCTGGCGTGGGGAGGAGCTCATGACATGGCGTGGGGAGGAGCTCATGTCTGATGGTGAGGGAGGCGCAGGGTCGCCGTGGGGGCCAGGTGAGGACCTGCGTGACCTCAGCTGACAGTGGTTTGCGTCAGGTCGACCGCAACGCCCCTGGTCCCTGTGTGTCGAGGGCTGGCGACGGCTCCCGTGGCTGTCATGGGATGAGTTCAGCACGCCTCTGGGCGGAAACCATGTCGTGTGTTCCTCCGTGACACAGACGTTCACGTCGTGATTGGACTGGAGCTGGTCCAGGACCGCAATTCCACCTTATGAAGGAAGTTTTCTCTTAGACAGGTTTTGCCATTTTCTGTCGTCCCCGTGAGTTTAAGAATAGTTGCTTTTGGGGCCTGAATTGCGAAGTTTCCGCAACTTTGTATTAAGTACACTGGTATTTTTTCGGTTTATATATTTTCTTCGACAACGAATTTCTCTCCCGCCTGTGTCCTGTCTTGTTTGGCTGCAAGTGCTGACGCGGTGCCAGCCGACTCGGCGGATCTCCGCTCTGTTTATTCGTCACAGGAGACTGACCTGAGACGTCCTGCCCCCCACCACCACCACCACCGCGCGCCGCGCTGACACCAATACCGAAGGAGGGTCGCGCAGATACCTACTCCAGGGCAGGGTCGCGTCCGCAAGAGGGCGTGCCAATGCAGACCCTGTCTCCTGCTGTCACTTTCTGAGAACGTCCAGCAGCAGAGCCGCAGAGGGTTATTCGATCTATTTCACCAACTAACCGCGCCTGGGTATCTCGTGTGTTGACATTCCAAAGGGCGGCTGGCCGGCTTGTTTGTGATTTTAATGACATAGCTCGTCTAAGCCAGTGTGCAAATCATGTTTGTTAATTGCCTGGTGTCATTGGCCATTAGTTGAGTGGAGTTTCTCGTGTTGCAGCTGCACGATACGAGTTTCACACGCGTTTCGTATCACGTTGAACAATATACGCCAGCTTGCTGCAGTGCATGCTCGTGTGGTTTTTATCCAGGCCACTACTCTCATACTCGCACACTAATTTCATTTGCGGTCGGCCAAAGTGTGTGTTTGGTGGCTGATAACACACACACACAGAGGACCATTTGTCAGTATTATTCCCTGTCGACCAATCTACCGGGCGTCGTGGCGGGTCAGCGCCTTAAATTAGAGTCCGGAGAGGTCTGGCGGCGCCGCGCACACTCATGGTAGCCGTAATGGTGAAATAATCGCCCCCGCCGTGCCGCCGTGTGTGTGGTGTGTCCCTTTACCGCCCGGCCGAGCGGTCCATTATGGCCAGGCCATTAGACAAGCCGCACACCTGGTATGTAACCCACCTGTCGGATTGCCGCTGGAGGTGCGCTCACTCTTACCCTCACTCATACACTGACACTCACTGCGGAGTGCGGCCCCCTGCCGGGAAGTCGCCGCATTGTCCTGTCAGCTTACCTGACTTACCGCATTGCGAAGGACATGGACGTGGTTATGAGGTGTGCACGGTTGGTTGGAGGACACGTGTCAGAGGTCACGTAGGATGGCAAGGCAGGCGACATTCTGCACGCTGTGAGTTGACCTCCCGCTGTGACAATCCACGTCTGCTGACCATGACCCCATCACCCCGCCACCCCACCTCTCGTTAATCCCCATAACGCCCCGGAATCACTGGAGGCACCACTGGCCGCTGTCTCGTCACCACTAACCCTGTTCTGCTCTGTTTGCAGACTCGTCGTATGAGAAGGCGGTGGGTCTGGGCCGGGACTCGGCCCCTGGTACGCCGGTGCTCGGACACCGGTCCACTCCGGAGCCTGGCGCCTCCCGATTCACGGTAAGTTCGACTCACGAATCACCGCCGCACTCGTGATCCGTGCACACACCACCACTTGTAAATCGGGTATCGGGGAGGGCACAGGACTAGGAGTCTCCTGCGGTTACAGGACTGGGAGTCTCCTCGGGCACAGGACTGGGAGTCTCCTCGGGCACAGGACTGGGAGTCTACTCGGGCACAGGACTGGGAGTCTCCTGCGGTTAGGATAACTGAATGAATGACGTGCCGTACGTCTTCGACCCCGCTGTGTGCCGGCTGTTCAGGGTCGGGGAGAGCACAGGGCACATGATCGCGGAGCCTCCTGTGGTTTGTATGAATGACGCGCCGTATGTCTCGCTCCCCGCTGTCTGCCGGCTGCTCGCCGCTGCTGCGGGCGCCTGCGGTATCTCTCCGAGAGAGGTGGTCGGCAGGCCGACTTGGCAGGGCCGTGCACTGTGAACCCCCGATCCCGGCTTATACGGCGACAGCCCTGCCAACTTCTATTACCGAGCTTCAATCAGACGCTATTTGAAGGCGACGTCTTTATGGCTATGGTGACATGTCGGGATGCTGTTCCCGACGTTAATAATGTAACACGATCGATTCGGATGCCGGGTGATCTGGAAATAGTTGCATTGCGAACTTATCTAGTTGCTTATGTGGCAGAGTCAATGTAAAATGTGTGTGTAACAAAGGTAACAGTTAACAAAGGTAACAGGTAACAGCTATGTTACATGATACGGTAACAATCTGGAGCCTAGCCGTCTATGCGCATCCCGGCAATAGCATCCCGAAGCCAACCAAACGTGTTCAACCAGTCCATATCTTGTTGTATTTTTTTTCCATATCTTGTTGTATTTTTTGTTGTATTTTAAATTATTAATATAGTTGCAATGTTAAATTATGAAACCCAGGAATAGCTCAGCTGTCTAAGCGGCACGCGAGAAAAACAAAGCATCGGCAGGTCGTATTCCAGACGCGCAGATGGCTTCGTGACGGCTCTCCCAGTGGAGCCAACACTCGGACTCGCACATGCCGCACATGGCTCACATGTCACCTGTCGCGTGTCACCTGTCACCTGTCACATGTCGCACGTGTTGTTGTGGCGCACGCGAGTCCCGATGACGCCATCAAAGGCCAATTCCTGGAACTAATCCACGAACCAGTGCGCCGCCCTGCACCCTCTCCCATTGGAACTCGTGACTGCTCGCCAGCGGATCCCCGGCGGCGGAGACGGGCGCGTCATTTTATATGCTAATGCTGCCGACACATCCTGTTTCGGCCGTGCGTGTATGTGCCGGTTTATGCCGGTATGTGCCGGTATGTGCCGGTTTCTGCGGTGTTGTGATGCAATTCCGGCCGGTGCGGTGCGGTGCGGTGCGGTGCGGTGCGGTGCGGTGCGGTGCGGTGCGGTGCGGTGCGGTGCGGTGCGGTGCGGTGCGGTGCGGTGCGGTGCGGTGCGGTGCGGTGCGGTGCGGTGCGGTGCGGTGCGGTGCGGTGCGGTGCGGTGCGGTGCGGTGCGGTGCGGTGCGGTGCGGTGCGGTGCGGTGCGGTGCGGTGCGGTGCGGTGCGGTGCGGTGCGGTGCGGTGCGGTGCGGTGCGGTGCGGTGCGGTGCGGTGCGGTGCGGTGCGGTGCGGTGCGGTGCGGTGCGGTGCGGTGCGGTGCGGTGCGGTGCGGTGCGGTGCGGTGCGGTGCGGTGCGGTGCGGTGCGGTGCGGTGCGGTGCGGTGCGGTGCGGTGCGGTGCGGTGCGGTGCGGTGCGGTGCGGTGCGGTGCGGTGCGGTGCGGTGCGGTGCGGTGCGGTGCGGTGCGGTGCGGTGCGGTGCGGTGCGGTGCGGTATGGCACGGCGAAGGGCGGTGCGCCGCGCAGGGGCGTGCCACACTGCGGAGGGCGGCTTTGACAGCCGATGAGAGGCTCGCAGGCGGCATTACGTGGCCGTTTACTGCGTCACGAATGCCGCACGGCGGCGTATTTGGGCAGAGCACCATCTCGCTGACACGGCCCGGCCGCCGCGCGCCGCGCCGCACAGCGACGAATTTGGCGCGGATGGCCGCCGCCGCCCGGTCACCGCCCTGCTCGCGGCGGGGTGGAGACTTTGATTCGGACTCTTACTCGGAATCGGATATGAAGTACCGACTGAAGCGGAGGAAGAGCGGGTTACGGGTGTCCACTGTCCATCACCAACTCAAAACCATCACGGGGAGCAGCGGGGGAGCAGCGGGTGGTGCTGGTGCCGGTTGGTGCCGGTGGTGTAACAGACGTTGCGTTTGGCGCACCAGCTGTGCCTCCAGCGCGTCGTTCTGGCCATGTCGTCATTGAGCTCATCTGTCGAGGGAACGGGGAATGATCCACGTCTGCCTGAGGTCTGCCTGCCTCATGGGCGCCAGCGCCTCCCTCTGCCTCTCACACCACGGCGAGCATGTTCGTTCCAGTCGCTCACCGCGCTGCTGGCCGGTCCTGTGGTGAAATGGAAGCGCTCCGCCCCCGCGGTACGGCACGCCACTTTCTCTGAACGATCGGTGGTCGGTTGGTGGTGGGTGATTGGTCAGTTTGAACCACCGACCAGTCAGGCGACTGCGTGTGGTACGTGTTTCCACCTGCACTAACACGCACCATCTCCGCCGCTTACCATCTCTCACGGCTGCCCCTGCCCTCTAGCTGTCTGTTTGTCGGTCGGTCTCTGCTCAACCGAATGACCACCAGCGCTCGGCCGGGTCAGGAGGTCACCGGCCTCTGTTCGTCCCCGTCTCACCCTCTCGCCCCAGCTCCCGACGTGCCGCAGCGGGCTGCCATCGTTGGTAATGACGACGATCGCCGCTCCCCTCTGCGTCGGTGGCGACGGAGAGGGGAGAGCCCGACGGTCCGTGTCGGCAGGGCGGATGGGCGGGGAGCGACGGCGGCGCGAAGATGGCCAATACGGCCATACGGGGACTTGCCCGGACGGGACGGCACGCGTACCGCGTCCGGCTGACCCGGTAAAAACCTCGCGCCGCTCCGCGCAGCGCAGCTCGAGCGAAAGCGAAACTGATCGGAGCGTATGTCTCGGGACCATCAATCAGTCCGCCTTATCGGGCAGATCAGACGACGACCGGCTGATTGTCGAGATGTGTGCGAATGGCGGAACAATTGAAAAGTAAATGCCTGGAGCTGGTCTCTCTGACGTGGCACTAATCTAGATGATTGCTTTCAGGGCTCTGATGCTGGGGAACATTGCGACTTTGCCATTGAGGGGCGCTGTTCTGCTGGCGAGAGAGCCGACTGTTGAGTCACGGCGTTAACTTGCTCTGAGACGTCATATAGTTGCGGGTATATTGCACTGTCGGGGTCAGCGCCCAGCCAGTCAGTGACCCGGCTGCAGTGAGGGATTGTTATGGGTGTGACTTGGCTTGATTGCTACCTCACGCCCTCCACCGCGCTGTGAATTGACACAGAGCAGCAGCTGCCGGCCACAGTTCATTGCATTGCAGCGTGACAGACAAACAAACTGCCAGACGGACGCGCGTCAGACTGGCTAATCAGCGGCCAAATAAAGAACCCCGGGAGCTGCGAGGCGCTGAGAGAGGAGCGCCGACCCCGGGAGCGGAGAGGAGCTGAGAGAGGAGCTGCGAGGAGCTGAGAGAGGAGCTGCGAGGAGCTGAGAGAGGAGCGCCGACCCCGGGAGCGGCGAGGAGTTGAGAGAGGAGCGCCGTCCCCGGGAGCGGTGAGGAGCTGAGAGAGGAGCGCCGACCCCGGGAGCGGCGAGGAGCTGAGAGAGGAGCGCCGTCCCCGGGAGCGGCGAGGAGCTGAGAGAGGAGCGCCGACCCCGGGAGCTGCGAGGAGCTGAGAGAGGAGCGCCGTCCCCGGGAGCGGCGAGGAGCTGAGAGAGGAGCGCCGACCCCGGTAGCGGCGAGGAGCTGAGAGAGGAGCTGCGAGGAGCTGATAGAGGAGCGCCGACCCCGGGAGCGGCGAGGAGTTGAGAGAGGAGCGCCGTCCCCGGGAGCAGTGAGGAGCTGAGAGAGGAGCGCCGACCCCGGGAGCGGCGAGGAGCTGAGAGAGGAGCGCCGTCCCCGGGAGCGGCGAGGAGCTGAGAGAGGAGCGGCGAAGAGCTGTGAGAGGAGCGCCGACCCCGGGAGCGGCGAGGAGCTGAGAGAGGAGCGGCGAGGAGCTGTGAGAGGAGCGGTGAGGAGCTGAGAGAGGCTCGCCGCCTGTCTGTATTGGCACCAGCGATCCGTTTCGAGCGGCAGCGGCGGGGGCGGCTCGCTCTGGCTGGCTCCGGCCCCGACTCCGACTCCGGCGGCGGCTGGCCGTACTTACCGTCCATAATGACCGTCTGGGGGCGGCGGAGTGCCGGCGGGGACTATCAGGGTGATCGGGCGGCGCTGAGGAATGCTGCCGGCTGTCGGCTGCCGGCTGCCCGCTGTTGGTCGGACGGAACTGGGGCGGCAGCAGCTGACGGCTGTCGGCTGTCACCTGTCACCTGCCGTCAGGACTGAACAGACCGCCCCGGGGTCAGACCAGTGCAGCCAGATGAGAATACCGACCTATACTGAGCGTCCGTGCGTGCCATCCGACTAAATGAGCGATAGGAATGCTAATGACAACCAATCGATTTTGCTCCAATACTCCCAATTACCATCTCTATTGCTTCATGGTGTATATTTTGGTTTCACAACTGATCAGCATTCAGTGTAGAACGGACGGACTTGCCAGTACCAGTTGTGGCTGCCATAACGGACTTGCCAGTACCAGTTGTGGCTGCCATAACGGACTTGCCAGTACCAGTTGTGGCTGCCATAACGGACTTGCCAGTACCAGTTGTGGCTGCCATAACGGACTTGCCAGTACCAGTTGTGGCTGCCATAACGGACTTGCCAGTACCAGTTGTGGCTGCCATAACGGACTTGCCAGTACCAGTTGTGGCTGTCATAACGGACTTGCCAGTACCAGTTGTAGCTGTCATAACGGACTTGCCAGTACCAGTTGTGGCTGCCATAACGGACTTGCCAGTACCAGTTGTGGCTGCCATAACGGACTTGCCAGTACCAGTTGTGGCTGCCATAACGGACTTGCCAGTACCAGTTGTGGCTGCCATAACGGACTTGCCAGTACCAGTTGTGGCTGTCATAACGGACTTGCCAGTACCAGTTGTAGCTGTCATAACGGACTTGCCAGTACCAGTTGTGGCTGCCATAACGGACTTGCCAGTACCAGTTGTGGCTGCCATAACGGACTTGCCAGTACCAGTTGTGGCTGCCATAAACACATTGAACTTACTTCCCGAAAACCCTGCATTACTGTAAATCATCATTGAAAACATCGCAACACTCCTCTGCGGAACGACGGTCCATCTATTGCACGTGACATTTGGCGCGTTACACTTGGCACACTTCTCCGGTGGGTGTGCCAGCGTGCGACAGTGCGTGGCTCGTTCGTCGCCAATGCGTCCGCCTCCCTGCGCTCCGGACTGCGCCAGACTCGCCGCCGCCGCGCCAGGCTCGCTACGCCCGCGTCGTGTCTGTCGCCACCTCCGCGCCGCTGCGCCGTCACCGCGCCGTCGCTCGTCGCACTGTCAGCGACCCGGCTGTGAGTCCGACTGACGCAAAGTCCGCGGCGGGATGAAAAATAAACACCGTGCAAGACGGCCACAAAAGAAGCGCTCCCGGGTGGTGCGCCCGAGCGTCCCGACGTGGCGGTGCAGGGCGGCGGAACCGCCACGCACGTGCGCACTTCCGTAAATCTCGTGCCGCGAGTCGTAATCAATGGGGCCATAGATCTGGCGGAGGAGGGAATGCGTTTCGGCTGTCAGGCGGCCCCGCCCCGCACCCGCAGCCGCGGGAGGAACGCGCTCTCTCCGACGCCACCGCCGCCGACGACGACGGACGGAGGGACGAAGCGTCGTCGCCGTCGCGGCGGGGGAGAGGGAGGACCCGCCGCCGCCGCGGATCGGCGGAGGGGAGGAAGGTATCGCGGCGCCTCCCGATCGTTACCGGCACAACAGTCTCGTGCGGCGAGTTCCGAATGGGATTACGGCTCCCCGAGGTACGCCGGGGAAGATAATTGGAAGGGCAGTGGCGGCGGAGCGCGGATTGATACAGCGCGCGCGCTGGAATGGGACGGGGTGCCGCCGCGCTGGACGGACGCGGGGCAGACGGAGGGTGTCTTCCCAGTGCGACTGCGACGAACAAAGGCATCTCAGAAGCGTAGCCGGCGGGGCGCCGACGGGCGCGAGATGAGGCTGTCCCCTTCCATTCCGGCGCGGCAGCCGTGTCCCGGGGGGCCGGAGGACCCTCGTCCGGACGATCGCCGCATATTGTCGGCGGGACTGGCGGCTGGAATGGCTGGTTTATCCATTCCTGAGGCCGAGGACGACCAGCTGCAGCCTCCAAACATGCCGCTATCACAGCACGCGCCAGGCGCCGGGCGGGCGGCGGTCGGGCCAACTTTTTGCCGATATCTGGCGCTGGCTTCCGCCGGTTTCCGCTGGTTTTCGTCGTTATCTCTGGGTCTCACGCGCGGCGGCTGTCGGCTCGTCCCCGTCCGGCACGGCAGCTGTCCCAGCCTGTCACCAAGTTAGACGGCGTCCACGACCACGCGTCGGATGGAGCATCGGATAGGATGTCGGACAGGACATCGGATCAGACATCGCACCAGAGTTCGCCATGGGCTGGCCCTATGGGCCATGGGCTGGGCCGGGGCCGGGTCTCAACTTTAAGGAAATCTCTAGGCTCTGGATGGGCCTGGGCCTGACAATTTTGAAGTAATGCGCGCGTCGTACATGCTCAGGTCAGAGCTCAACAATATTTTAACCAGCAGTTCACTTGCACAGCAACACACTGTTGCTGTGGCTGTGGATTTTTGTTTTTTTGGTTAGCATAGGTGGTTCATTGTTTCATATTTATAGTATACAAATAAATATGCTAGGATAATGATTGCAAATTTTGTGAAAATAATGATATGCTTAATCTGAACGGGCCGGACCGAGCCTGTGCCTCAATATTATGGATTTGACCGGGTCTGGTCCGGGTCCGGGCCTCAATATTATGAATTTGACCGGGTCTGGTCCGGGTCCGGGCCTCAATATTATGATTTTTGACCGGGCCTGGGCCTCAATATTATGGATTTGACCAGGCCTGGTCCGGGCCTGGGCCTCAATATTATGAATTTGACCGGAGGCGGAGAGGATGTTCAGTAAGGTGGAGAAGATTCTATCCTCTCTCCGAGCGTCAATGACCGAGCTCCGGATGGAGGCGCTGAACATGCGCGAAGCCCACCGAGACCTAATGTCATCCGTCAGCGAAGTCGTTGACTTCTTTGCGCGATCGGGAAGTACCAGCTAGATTATTTCAGGCTGCCGCTGCCTGGCTGGCTGCCGCAGGTAATCAACCCTGAATGCTCGGAGAGGTTTTCTGCCATAGACTGTATGACAGTAATATGAGAAATGCATAGTTCACCGTAGTAGGTATCGGTTACTTCGTCTGCGTGTGTCGTGCGTGTGTCGCCCGCCGAGATGCGCAGATGGCCTCGAGGTCCGGAAGCGGAGCAGGGACATACTTTTTTTGCAAGATCCTGGCAATGGAAGTTGATCGTCCTTCCGTATGCGGTGCATATATGGGTAGCTAAAGTTTCTTGAAATGCATATATAATTTGACGCCAAGATCATCTGTATTCATTGTTTTGAATGGCAGAAGTGCGACTAGTTCGATCATGTTTGACGTCCTCGTCTTTAGCTCCTTTTCGTCGGAGCGCAACAGATAACAACGACAAACATTTGTGCAGCGAAATGCGTATTTATTTTTTCGGTCGGACCATCCCCTCGGTTTACTATCCGAGATTCGGAGCTGGAAATTCTGAAGAAAACTACCATTGATTTTATGCTCCAAGTTTTGTTTTAAATTTATATGTTCGCTTCTTTCCACTAACATTTTTTCCCCTTGACCGCAAACAAAAAAATCAAATCTAGGATACCTACTCTTGTTTTTGGCAAGGTTCGTCGAACCTTATAGCCAAAAGTAGTTGGCCCCGAAGACGAACGGATGGATCCGTCCTTGCTCTTAAGGGCAAAACCGGCTTGATTCAGCACACATTTTTCATGTTTTTCCCTTGCAGTCTGGAACGAAAACATAGGTACACCTTTGTCGATATCCCAAAAGGTCGAAAAGCTTAAAAAAAAACACAGAAATAATTAGAAATCGTGTGATTGTAAAATGAAACTGCCCAAATCCGGGTCGAAATTCGAAATTGGGGGTACCTAGGTAAGGTCCGCTCAAACTGGTTGCCCCCCCCCCCCCCCTCCCAAAAAAACGGCCGGCTGGATCCGCCTTTGGACTAGATATAATAGTTTGAATAGCAATATAGACTAACGTAACTCAAATTTGCATTGGCCGACGAAGGGCACTGTTTCATATTTGTTCACAGAGGTCGGAATCCACAATGACAATTTTGACAAAACAGCACCGGTAAAATTTGGACGGTGGCCTAAATTTTAGGGGTGGCAATGCCACCCCAGTGCCACGGCAGGGGTGGCAATCTGCCACCCCTGCCGCTATGGTGGCGCCGCCATTGCCTGGGCTTGGTGTTGATGGGCCTAGGCCGGGCCGGGCCGGGCTGGGGGTTGGTGGGCCCGTGACGAACACTGCATCGCACCGTGCCCCGGATCGGACGTGACATGATCGGACGCCCTCGCTGACGTTTACAAATGTCGGATGTTCCAATATGTAATTTTAAGCACCCCAGTCCAGCAGCGTCGCACGCAGGGAGGTCCATCTCATGAACGCAGCAGCCTCTGTGGATCAATTTAATAAATGATGTTCTTTTCTTCTGGCCACGGCCTCGCCGGCAGCTGGTAGCAGGTGTGAGATGTTCGCCTAGTCACGGGATTAACGTGACGTCATAGGCCTTAGTGATACCGGCGTGGATTGTGGGCTGCCTTGAACTTGCTTCCTCGGGTCAGTGGCATGTCTCGGGTCAGTGGCATGTCTCGGGTCAGTGGCATTCCTCGGGTCAGTGGCATGCCTCGGGTCAGTGGCATGTCTCGGGTCAGTGGCATGCCTCGGGTCAGTGGCATGCCTCGGGTCAGTGGCATGTCTCGGGTCAGTGGCATGTCTCGGGTCAGTGGCATGCCTCGGGTCAGTGGCATGTCTCGGGTCAGTGGCATGCCTCGGGTCAGTGGCATGTCTCGGGTCAGTGGCATGTCTCGGGTCAGTGGCATGTCTCGGGTCAGTGGCATGTCTCGGGTCAGTGGCATGTCTCGGGTCAGTGGCATGCCTCGGGTCAGTGGCATGTCTCGGGTCAGTGGCATGTCTCGGGTCAGTGGCATGTCTCGGGTCAGTGGGATGTCTCGGGTCGCCACGTCATCCTTGTGACACCCGAGGGAGAGAAGACAGTCCCTGATCAACGGATGCCACCGTGCTATCTCCACGCTAGGCAACTTTCCAGTGTGCCAGGAAGTTTTGTGGATGTTAGGATTTGTGTATATCCCTATGCACGAGATTCATCTCGGTAACAAATCTAACTTAACCGCTATGTTGACAAGGGCTCTGGCATTTCTGTGTTAACATACAGAGACCTGTTAGTATATCAACAATCATGCAACAGTTTAAATTATTCGGCCTCTTTCATGTGTTATTCTTGTCGCGAACACGGATAATGTTTTCTTCTTCTGTGTTATCTTCCTACTGTTTGTTTCTGTTACCGGGTACGCTTCCCAGCTGTGCGTCTGCCCCGTCAGCCTTCTGACGTATGTGCGACTCTGCCCACAGAACTTCTTCACGAAGCGCTCGTTCAAGGGCAACCCGCTGAAGCGAACCAAGTCGGTGACCAAGCTGGAGCGCAACCGCACCAGGATCGACGCCGATGGGTAAGTTGCCAGTCTCAATTGGGCTGCTAACTGTGACGTTTGTGACGCTTTGAACTGTGATGTGCATGTCCGTGACGGTCAGAACCTGTTAATCAGTGACGGACATCCTGTTCCCTGTTCCCTGACACTTTGCAGTCTGCAGTCTGCAGTTTAGCGTTCCGCCTTGTATCTATGCCGAGCTTGCGGTGTCTACCCGACTTCGCTCTCTGACGGAGTAATTCGCGTCAGCGTCTGTGTTCTCACTTCTCATATGTCCAACCCGACGGCTACCTACAGCTGATCAAATGTCGCAAATACAAAGAACAATAATGTGCTAAGGGCAGCCTCGCAACGATGACCACTGATTGCATCTGTGACATTTGATAGCTGGCGCACTTTTTTTGCTATTGACTGTTTTTCTTTCTGGGAAAGTGTAATCAGCTACGTGTCTTCCGCATCAGCCACGTGTCTTCCGCGGAACTCGGCGAAGAGCTGGGTCGGACTGCAAAATATGAAGCCAATTTATGATCCCATTTATTTCTCCTTCTCATCGCAGCTGATTGGCTGAATCAAAGCCAGCAACAAGCCTAATCACTCCAGGCACTGACCGTTTTCCCACCTTGCCGGCGAGCGCTGGGCTGGTAACAAAATGGATCATGTGTTGATATAGAGGGTTTGTGTACCCACACGCAGGGCTGCGGAGTCGACAGCATTTTAGCAACTCCGACTCCGACCCTGGCCTGGAAAAATCGACACCGACTCCAACTCCGACTCCAGCTCCGACTCCGACTCCGGCCTATATCCGTCTTTGTCTTTATTCTTAGCAGTATGGAGAGCAATGCTACGCCGCCCGAGCACGGGCGGCGTAGCAGCGCCGCGCGTCTATAGCGTGCCGTAGCGTAGCGTAGCGTGCCGGCCGCGCGTCCAGCCCAGTCGCGCTCGCCTGCAGGCGGCGGAACCCGCGAAACGGGCACCGAGCGGCGAGCGCAGCCAGCCGTCTCCGGCCCAGCTTGGAGCAGCTGGGCTTCAGCCCCAGCTCGTTCCAGCTCGTCTTCGCTGGAGCCGCTGCTGCTCCCGGATCCTGCACTGTCTTACAGCTGGCCAGTCAGTGTGCCGCTCTCCGCCGCCTCGCCTATGGCAGCGAAGTCTACCAGTCAGGGGTGTGGATTTCCAAAAATAATTGAGGGTACTCAATGGCGGATGTAATACGACATCGACGACATCGTGCCATGCCCCTAAACGACTGAAATTGACCGAAAATTGGCATATTTTCCGATTGTTGAGGAAATATAAACAACTTTTACAAAGTCAAGTTTGTTTTAAACATAGTTAAATGCGCAAAGGAGCCATGTCCCTTTGTGGTCCTTTGTGGTCGTGCCACAGCCACTGGCCACAGTGTTTGGCTCAGCAATTTAAACTCACAGGACGTAATCAAGACATAGATACCTACCACCCTGCTATCTCATATTTTGTTTTGTATATCGGTGACCTAAGGTCAGGTCAGTTTCGTGACCTTCCCATTATAAGCCAACGATAAAATATTTTCTTATCGGAGGATATCAGAATACTTATTTTATATATATTATATCAGAATACTTATTTTAAGATTATGCTATTATAGCTCATTCTTGATGACCCAAGTACAATAATTGCTCGACAAGATCGAGTGATGTCATCTGAGGTGACCAGCACTTCTTTGTCAATAACTTTGGATAGCATAAAATGAAGATACAAACGTGCGACCGGCATCATTGTGTACCTATGTCTCGTCGAAACGCATCCGACATTGCGCAGCACGACATACTTGGTTCACCGCATGACCTTAAATTACCTTGACCTGAGGTCAAAATTTTTATTTGACTTAGGTCTTTTTTTTACCTGGTCACCATTGTATGATTCGAATCTCCTTCACGAAACGCGCACGATGACGTTAAAATCGGTGCCGTGTGACCATAGAGTTGGTGCGTCCAAAACCCCAATCATCATCAGATGACGTTATAATTATTGTCCTATCTTCATCAGGCGGAAATCTACCGCTGGGGCATTCCACATTTCGAGAAGAAAAAAAATCTTCCAAAATGTAACCCTCATCTCTTACTTTTTGTTCCAAATTAGTCTATAGGGTTATCTTGGGTCCTGAATTCAGCTGTGGCAATATTAGCTCGATTTGACCTCAGGTTTTCGAGTTATAGGCCCGGGCATTTTTGCAAAGTCATGCTGCAGAGGTATCTTTGGAGGCCGAAATAGTGCATTTGACTTAACCAAATGTCAAAAAGATTAATATAGCTGAATTCGCAATGAAACGGAGATTATATTTCTGGGCTTTGTTGCGTGACCTTGAATGACCTTGACCCCATGACCTCGTGACCTTTTTTTGTTGACCTCATGTTTCCCCGGGCACACCTCTTATTTCAATTTTTCACTTTGCAAAATACTCGTCAATATATTGCCTAACAACACAACAAATACAAAATGTGCGTTTTTCCTCTAATTGCCAAATCTTCCGTTGATATACGTGCGTGTTTTCGAATTACCCCCAAGGGGGAAGGGTAACGGGCGAATATCTGCGAACGTATGGCACCGATTTGGGTGGGGTCTTCGCCATTTGATCCGGCGTGGTCCAAAACGGTGCCATTTTGAGTTTGATCTACTTTGGTCTAATCTAAGTGGACCAAATTGGACCAAACCCGCCACAAATCGTTGCCGACAACGTCATACTCCGAAACTATGGGACCGATTTGGGCTGGTCTTCACTATTCGATCCGGCGTGGTCTAAGACACCCCGGCGTGGTCTAAGACACCCCAAAAGGGTACCCCTTTTGAGTTTGATCTACTTTGGTTCAATCCAAGTGGACCAAATTGGACCCAAACCACCACACATCGTTGCAGACGTCATACTCCGAACCTATGGGACCGATTTGGGCAGGGTCTTCACCATTCGATCTGGCGTGGTCCCAAACGGTGCCAAATTGAGTTGTATCCACTTTGGTCACTAAGTGAACCAAAACAAATTTGTTTTAAACCAAAACCGCAAAAATCGTTGCCGACGACGTCATGCTCCGAACATATGGGACCGATTTGGGTGGGGTCTTCACCATTCGCTCTGTCGTGGCCCAAAACTGTGTAGTTTTGAGTTTTATCCACTTCGGTCTAATCTAAGTAGAACAAATTGGACCAAAACCGCCAAAAATCGTTGCAGACGACGTCATGCTCCGAACATATGGGACCAATTTGAACGTAGTCCTCACCATTCGATCCGGCTTGGTCTAAACGGTGTAGTCTTGAGTTTGATCCACTTTGGTTCAATCGAAGTGGACCAAATTGGACCAAAACCGCGAAAAACCGTTGCCGACGCCATGCGCCGAACCTATGGGACCGATTTGGGCGGGGTCTTCACCATTAGATCCGTTTTGGACCATGCCGGATGGCTGCGTGGTGTTGCTCGTCACCCTGACAGTGTATACCCAACAATGGGACTGTAGCTGCAATAGTAGCTGAGATATCTGCCCGTTACACCTCCCCCTTGGGGGTAATTCCAAAACATGCACGTATATCGACGGCAAATATGAAAATTAGAGGAAAAACGCAATCTTTTTATTTGTTGCTTTGTTAGGCAATATACAGACAAGTATTTTGCGAAGTGAAAAAATTGAAATCAGAGGTATACCCGGGGTCACACGAGGTCAACGAAAAAAGGTCACGAGGTCACGGGATCAAGGTCATTCAAGGTCACGCAACAAAGCCCAGAAGTATAATCTCCGTTTCATTGCGAATTCAGCCATATAAGTCTTTTTCACATTTGGTTAAGTCAAATGCACTGTTTCGGCCTCCAAAATACCTCTGCAGCGTGACCTTGCCAAAATGCCCGAAGCTATAACTCGAAAACCTGAGGTCAGATCAAGCTAATATTGCCACAGCTGAATTCAGGACCCAAGATAACCCCATAGACCAATTTTTTTAAAACAAAAAGTGAGAGATGAGGGTTATTTCGACTTGTCGAAATGTCGTGGAATGCCCCTGAAATGTTGAAATGTCGAAACTTGTCGAAATGTCGTGGAATGAGTAAACTATAGGTTTTATTTTCCACTCATGTTCTTTCGAAAGGGGTATACAGTTAATGTCCCTAGGCCGACGACTATTCTACCGACTAAAGTAATCGCCAATTGCCAAAAAGCCAAACTCCCAATCCGGCCAAAACTGCCGACTCCGACCGACTCCGACTCCGACTCCGACTCCGACTCCGACTCCGACTCCGACTCCGAATCCGAATCCGACTCCGACTCCGACTCCGACTCCGACTCCAACTCCCCAGCCCTGCCCACACGTGTCATCGGCAGCGAGCAACACGTGTTCGAAGCTCGGCATATTGCGAGGCCAGTTTTTAATATTAATGGTTCTGATCACTGCTGTGATATTATTAATGTAAGCTATTCGTAGTATTGTGTGACACTTGCGGTAGGAGCCCCTGACAGGTTCGTGTCACTATGATTTAATGGCAGCACTGTTCATCCATACAGCAGGACTATTACATTTGACAACTGCTATTGTTGGTGCTTATGGATACACGGATACTTTTTAACACATGTTAGGACAAGATTACATATCATGATTTATTTATCGAAAACGGCAAGGTAATTCAGCGTGTTGCCAGCTGAAGACGGATTTACAGCTTAATCGCCATCAGTGTCAATATTGGTGTGCATTGACGTAGTGATGGTATGTGAGCCTCTCACGTCACTGAACTGACGTCTGACAGCATTGACGTAGTGATGGTATGTGAGCCCCTCACGTCACTGAACTGTCAGTCCTGCCAGCTCATCCGAGGGCTGAACTTGATCAGGTGTGAAAATGGAGACATTATCACCGACAGAATCGGCACGACCCGGTTTGTTTATTGGGGCTAATTGAGCCGATGATGTACTGAGCCGGGCGCTTTCAGTGACCTGTTTTCGTGCAGGTGCCCGTTGTGTCCAGTTAGCGCCTGACGTAGGTTTCCAGCTGAGCAATGTCGCCGTGGCTCCGCCGTGGCTCCGCCGTGGCTCCGCCGTGGCTCCGCGTAACAAGATCAGCCGAGCGAGCAACTTATTATTCACTGTTCCGGAGCCATTTTGAGATTGTGTTGTGAGTTTATTATGATTAGGAAGTATACGAAACGCGTATAAACATAGACAATGCATTTGGTAACTCCGAATCCACACTACTATCTGTGATGACGGCATCTAAACATGGTGAGATTTGTTGACGAGTTTGACTTGAGACGGGCTTTCGCACTTAGCCCCGCCCCTCACAATTCAACAAAAGTGTCCCTCCGCTGTCCTGGGAAATTGACGTCAAGCTTTTCTAGGACTGCAGCGCTGGAGTTACGGATGTGCGGTACCAGGAAAGTGTTATCAGATCATCTTAGCTATCACGAGATCGGCACGACTTGTGGAATGTTTTCTGCATTTTCTTCCGGAAGTGATCTGTTGGCGCTGCAGTGTATTCATCGCAATATTTACATTACATATTTTACGTTGCCATGTTTTCTGGCGTGGGGATAATTTACCTGCCATTTTGATTGAGGTGTGATAAACAGAGAAATACGTGTGATTTAACTAATATGGCATAGCAAAACACGTTTATCGAAACATTTCGCACCAGGTATGCTACAGTTGCCCCGGGGCGACATTCTATGCGCCCTCAGCATGGTCCCCGCTTCAACACTGTCTTTGTCTTCAGTCCAGCCCCCGCTCCGACAAATTCCAGAGCTGAGCTGCTCTGTTGCCGGAGCAGGCCTTGTTTTCCGTCCGTCCGTCCGGCGGCGGCGCGCTGATCCGGCGGGGCCGTCGAGTTTGCCAGCTGACCGATCTGTCACCGGACTGCCGGGTCTGAGCCAACCGGGCTGCCTTGCCGAGCAGTCCGAGCCTCTGAGCAGCAACTCTGGGCCACAGCTGAACTGAGCTGAGCCGGCCAGCCGCCGACCCGTCAGTCGCGCTCACGGAGATGGAGACCCGTGGGCTGGCTTGTCATATCTCCGCCCTGCCCAGCTCTATCTTCGCACGACCCAGCCTGGCTCTACGCAGGCTCGATACAGGCTCGACGCAGACTTGACACAGGCTCCACACAGGCTCCACGCAGGCCTAACGCATGCCTAACGTAGGCCTAACGCAGACCTAACGCAGACATAACGCAGACATAACGCAGACATAACGCAGACATAACGCAGACCTAACGCAGGCCTAACGCAGGCCTAACGCAGACATAGCGAAGGCCCCGACACAGGCCCGCAGAGCCCGGCTGTTTGTTTCTGCTCGGTCGGGACGTGCCGTCGGTAACGACGTGAGGATCCCCGACTGAGGACGACGCGGCCGGCGCACCCGCTATAAATACGTCGTCTGAAACGGCGGCGGCGGCGGCGGCGCGTCGGCGTCGGCGTCGTCGTAGAGCGTCGGCGCCGGGGGCTGCTGCCGGAGCGGTGCGTGTCAGTCGGATTCGGACCGTCGTCGGAGGTGTGTGCGTGTGTGCGTGGCCCGCCGCTGAGCGTTCGGTAAACGACGCTGTTATCAGGCATCACGTGATGAGTGGCTCCACATGCTGCGTGGGCGCCGACCCGCGCTGCTTCCCCAGCTTCGCGACTGTGCGCCGGAGGCCGCGCCGCGTGCCGCCACCCGTCACGAGGTACGCATACCGCCGCAGGGCGCCACAGGCAGGCAGGGATGTCTCACCCTGGGTAGTGTGGGTCAGACGTGTCTGTCGAGGGGGAGGTCTGGTCTGCCAGGCCGGCCGAGCCAGATTCGGGCCGATAGAGGGGGATCAAAGTCATTAATTGGATGGTGTCAACACGAGACATTAATTTTCTGCATCGTTTGCAACGACCTTGGAGAAATGAATAGCTCTGGAAAAGTAACAGTGTTCTGCAAAGTGGATTAAGTTTCACAAATGTGCTTGATCTTGATGTTTTGAGACGTACACAAGCTATGTGTGATATCAGTGAGCTGACTTGTTTCGGCGGAAGACGAAGATGTTCTTCAACGTTTCGCTTTTCACGAGCGGCGACCTTCTGTCATCCTTGTATAATGTACTGAATGATTACGTGGAGCCTTTCGGAGAAACATGTGTTACTTTGACAGCTTGCATGTGGGAAAGAATGTGAGCTATGCTGGAGGATGAGACCCATCATTTGTGAAACGAGTGCATGCTTCACGAACACGTCAAGGAATCAAAACAAGGACACTTGCTGAAAAGCCAGGTATCAGTGTTGTTATGTCATGCATTTTTGGGTACGGACCTAATTTTTGCTATGTTGCAGGCTACTGTAAACTGTTGCACTTCGTCGATTTCATTTGTGGGAACTGGTATTCAAAAACAAACATTTTGTATTCTAAATAGCTTACGCTAAATTCACTAAACACCTGTGCAGTGTATGGTGTATTAACCTCAGTAAGACCGACGGTTCATATGTGGACTTTTCATATTGCAGATGATATTCGCTTTATTGCGTTATGCGCAGAGTCTTTCATCTAAAAGGCATTTCTAGTCCATTCCAAGCAGTGGCATGACCCCGTTCCTTTATGCGGCGTGACGTCATTCAAGATCGTAGCAAGAAGAGAAACATGTTCACATGTTTTTCTGAGTTCGGAGATTTCCAGGGCCGTCGCTCGGAAAATGGGAGGAGCTTGTTTGTGTGTGTGTGTGCGTGTGTGTGTGTGTGTGTGTGTGTGTGTGTGTGTGTGTGTGTGTGTGTGTGTGTGTGTGTGTGTGTGTGTGTGTGTGTGTGTGTGTGTGTTTGTGTGTGTGTGTGTGTGTGTGTGTGTGTGTGTGTGTGTGTGTGTGTGTGTGTGTGTGTGTCTGTGTCTGTGTCTGTGTCTGTGTCTGTGTCTGTGTCTGTGTCTGTGTCTGTGTCTGTGTCTGTGTCTGTGTCTGTGTCTGTGTCTGTGTCTGTGTCTGTGTCTGTGTCTGTGTCTGTGTCTGTGTCTGTGTCTGTGTCTGTGTCTGTGTCTGTGTCTGTGTCTGTGTCTGTGTCTGTGTCTGTGTCTGTGTCTGTGTCTGTGTCTGTGTCTGTGTCTGTGTCTGTGTCTGTGTCTGTGTCTGTGTCTGTGTCTGTGTCTGTGTCTGTGTCTGTGTCTGTGTCTGTGTCTGCGTCTGTGTCTGTGTCTGTGTCTGTGTCTGTGTCTGTGTCTGTGTCTGTGTCTGTGTCTGTCCAACGGAGCATATTGGCACGTGGAGCCCAAACGACGGGGCCGATTTCGACGCGGGTGGCACAGTTCGATGCGGCAAAACGGCGGACAGATGATGGTACCATTTTCGGGTCAATTGATGGCACGTGGCACGTGCCAAGTGCCAAAAAGTGGGCGCCAACATTTTTTCGTTTTTCGCCTCTTCAGGTCACACGGTTGGTGACACAGACTTGATACTCGCAGGTCACGTGCGTGATACAGCGGACCAAAATCCATTAATGGCTGCCGATCCTGAGGGGGAAAAATAAACCCTCCAGGGGGGTAAAACCAAATTACGATTTTGACCCCAAGGCAATGCCCCGATCGCATTGCCGGCCTCTAGTAATACGTCGGTCACCTTTGCCGTCACCTTTGCCGTCACCTTTGCCGAATATGTCTGCGTCGGTGTGACGTGTATTTGAGCAGAAACGCACGGGCCACGTTCTCGTGACCGGGTGAATCTCAGCTGAATCTCAGCTGCACCGCAATCTATGCCTTCAGTTTTGCCCGCGGAAAATCCGACTGCCCGAGCGCGGCGCAGCCCTGCCTAGCCAGCCAGCCAGCTCCACCGGGACCGTTTCCCTGACTATTTCCGCCACTATTCCACCACTATTTCGGCATCCCTTCCACCCCTGGACGGCGCTAATTTGGTCCACGTAAGTGACCGTCTCTGCGGGTATGCGGGTGTACGGCTCCTCACCACCACAGGCGTGCAAACGACCGCGGCTCCTACGCAGGGGTGACTCACCCCGGACTGTCCCATGACGGCGTCGGTGTCGACGCACCACCGCTCCCGCCGCCGTTAGCGTCGACGGTCGATGCGACTCCGTTGGGATGCGTCGCACTCGCTTCCCTCCCCAGCCATAGCCTACCGGCTAGCTGGGAGGAAGAAAAAAATGCGTCGCACTGTTTCTCCGCACCGCTCGACGTCTCCGCACCGCTCGACGGCGGCCGAGTCGACTCGCTTCCCTGTTCTCTCCCACAACGATGGACGTGGTTAGTTTCCTCTCCCGCCACGGCAGGGGAGGGTTATATTGAATTCAGCCGCCGCCGCCGCTGCCGCTGCTCCCCGCTGGGTTTCCCCGGGGCCAATAACGCCTCGGCGTTGCATGGACACCGTAGAGCGTCCGTTGAGTGTCGGACATTTTTATTACGTCCACCTATGGCGTAGCAAGTAACAACGGATGTTATCACCACTCGTGCGGTGTTGATGCGCGAAATGCGTGTCCGGATCGTCCGCCCTGCAGACGTGACGAAGCGCCAGGAAGGCTTAATCTGTGCGTCACGGCGTGTGTACTCGGTCGGCTGACGGCCGGGGGATTCGTCACGGTCCCGGCTATTGGTGTCGCAATGTTCACCGAATGGTGGGCGGAGATTGCCGTCTCTCGGTGTGATCACTGATTGGTCGCTGGGCCGGGTCCCTCGGCCGCTAGCTGCGGCCCTGCGGGCTGCACGGGGCGAGCACAGGTCAACGTGCACCTTCGATCGGGCTTGGCGGTGGAAGCGGGGGCAGCGGCAATGGCGACGGGGCAGAGCCAGGGGTAGTGACAGCAGCGGCGGCAGTGGCGGCAGCGGCGGCGGCGGTGGTGGTGATAGAAGTGATCGTCTTCAGCAGCCGATGGTGGGTGTAACCGCTGCACGTAACGCTCTCTCAGGTGCGGTGATAGAGGCGCGGCGTGTCCCGTGGCCGGAATACAGCGGCCCGCCAGGGGGAATACAGCGGCCCGCCAGGGGGTCCACCGCCGGTAGAACGGCATCTACCGCCGGCAGATGTCCAGATGATTAGCGACGGCGCAGGCCGCTCACTGTGGACGCATTCAGCGTCCCAGCTAGCTGCCATTGCCAATCAGCGCGGACGTGACTACAGACTGCGACTCGCATTAGGGCATGTCGTTCGTGGTGACACAGCGCAAGAAAAGTAGCCAGAAATCCGACCGGTGCCGTGCTCCATATTAGCTAGTACAGTGCAGATCATCCACGCTTCATCAATGAAGAGGTTCTGTATCAGACCTAAGGAACACCTACCCGACTCCGCACGTGTCGCAGCTGTAATCCGCACGTCACCGCACGTGTCGCTGCTGTAATCCGCACGTCACCGCACGTGTCACTGCTGTAATCCGCACGTCACCGCACGTGTCACTGCTGTAATCCGCACGTCACCGCACGTGTCGCTGCTGTAATTCGCACGTCACCGCAGCACGTGTCGCTGCTGTAATCCGCACGTCGCCGCACGTGTCGCTGCTGTAATCCGCACGTCACCGCACGTGTCGCTGCTGTAATCCGCACGTCACCGCACGTGTCGCTGCTGTAATCCGCACGTCACCGCACGTGTCGCTGCTGTAATCCGCACGTCACCGCACGTGTCGCTGCTGTAATCCGCACGTCACCGCACGTGTCGCTGCTGTAATCTGCACGTCACCGCACGTGTCGCTGTTGTAATTAATATGGCTGTAATTAATATGGCGACTTTATTGTCCAACGAAGGCAGACACTGCCAGTCTGTTTCGTCGAAGGTGCTCTGGACTGTGATGTGTAGGCACCTGCCAGCGCGTCTCTGCTGCCTCTCTGTGCTGCCGATTCTAAGGCATCTGTTCCTGTGACCTGTCGCTCGATCAACTGATCCCTGCAGTTCTGATACCCATGAGCGAGCCGACGTAGTCACATCTGGTCGATCAAACCGCCAGCCCGCATATTGCCGGGTCTCTGGGCAAACCTGGCGCCTGTCTATGAAGCAGTGTTCGTCACGGGCCCACCAACCTCCAGCCCGGCCCGGCCCAGGCCCACCAACCTCCAGCCCGGCCAGGCCAAGGCCCACCAACCCCCAGCCCGGCCCGGCCCAGGCCCACCAACCTCCAGCCCGGCCCGGCCCAGGCCCACCAACCTCCAGCCCGGCCCGGCCCAGGCCCACCAACCTCCAGCCCGGCCCGGCCCAGGCCCACCAACCTCCAGCCCGGCCCGGCCCAGGCCCACCAACCTCCAGCCCGGCCCGGCCCAGGCCCACCAACCTCCAGCCCGGCCCGGCCCAGGCCCACCAACCTCCAGCCCGGCCCGGCCCAGGCCCACCAACCTCCAGCCCGGCCCGGCCCAGGCCCACCAACCTCCAGCCCGGCCCGGCCCAGGCCCACCAACCTCCAGCCCGGCCCGGCCCAGGCCCACCAACCTCCAGCCCGGCCCGGCCCAGGCCCACCAACCTCCAGCCCGGCCCGGCCCAGGTCCACCAACCTCCAGCCCGGCCCGGCCAAGGCCCACCAACCTCCAGCCCGGCCCGGCCCAGGCCCACCAACCCCCAGCCCGGCCCGGCCCAGGCCCACCAACCTCCAGCCCGGCCCGGCCCAGGCCCACCAACCTCCAGCCCGGCCCGGCCCAGGCCCACCAACCTCCAGCCCGGCCCGGCCCAGGCCCACCAACCTCCAGCCCGGCCCGGCCCAGGCCCACCAACCCCCAGCCCGGCCCAGCCCAGGCCCACCAACCTCCAGCCCGGCCAGGCCAAGGCCCACCAACCCCCAGCCCGGCCCGGCCCAGGCCCACCAACCTCCAGCCCGGCCCGGCCCAGGCCCACCAACCCCCAGCCCGGCCCGGCCCAGGCCCACCAACCTCCAGCCCGGCCCGGCCCAGGCCCACCAACCCCCAGCCCGGCCCGGCCCAGGCCCACCAACCTCCAGCCCGGCCCGGCCCAGGCCCAGGCCCATCAACCCCCAGCCCGGCCCGGCCCAGGCCCACCAACCCCTAGCCCGGCCCGGCCCAGGCCCATCAACACCAAGCCCAGGCCCGGACCAGGCCCGATCAAATTCATAATATTGAGGCCCAGGCCCGGTCCGGCCCGTTCAGATTAAGCATGTCATTATTTTCATAAAATTTGCAATAATTATCCTAGCTTATTTACTTGTATACTATAAATGTGAAACAATGAACCAACTATGCTAACCAAAAAACTAAAAGTCACAGCCACAGCAACAGTGTGTGCTGTGTAAGTGAACTGCTGGTTAAAATATTTTTTAGCTGTGACCTGAGCTTGTGCGACGCACGCATTACTTCAAAACTGTCAGGCGAGAGTCCAGTGATTTCCTTAAAGTTGAGGCCCGGCCCAGGCCCAGCCTAGGCCCAGCCCATGGCCCACAGGGCCAGCCCAGCCCATGGTGAACTCTGCTATGAAGATCCGGGTTGGCACTTGACAGTGATTGGGTCTAAGAATCGTCCCGGAGCTGGTGTCGGGCTGCGCTTCTGAAAATGTTGTCCAGATTGGCCAGATGGAGCGTATGATGTGTGAGAATATAATGATGTTGTCTGATCAAGTGGTGCTTTGGAGTATCTGGTCATCGCGTTCTGTAGCGTGGTATTGCTTGCCTTCACACAACAAATATAACAAGCATCCTTAATATCAGATATTCAATGTAATTTTGATTTATACTAATCCAGATAAGTCTACCTCAGCTGTAACAAAACTAAATACATTTCAGCATACACGCATAGCTGACGTAAGTCTATGGGTCTATTTGAAGCGTCTGTCTGCTGTTGTGATACAACACAAGCTTCCATATGCGTCACCAATAGCTGTCAGCTGTCAGCCGTCTGTCAGTGTGGTGTGATTTGTTGACGGGTGCGATCTTGTGTGACGGCCTGCCACCCGGGTGCGCCCGCCACCCGTGTGGTCCGTGTACTCTCTATCGTCCGCGAGGGTACACAGACCTGACACCGGCCGGCACAGACCTGACACCGGCCGGCACAGACCTGACACCGGCTGGCACAGACCTGACACCGGCCGGCACAGGCCTGACACCGGCCGGCACAGGCCTGACACCGGCCGGCACAGGCCTGACACCGGCCGGCACAGACCTGACACCGGCCGGCACAGGCCTGACACCGGCCGGCACAGACCTGACACCGGCCGGCACAGACCTGACACCGGCCGGCACAGGCCTGACACCGGCCGGCACAGACCTGACACCGGCCGGCACAGGCCTGACACCGGCCGGCACAGACCTGACACCGGCCGGCACAGACCTGACACCGGCCGGCACAGACCTGACACCGGCCGGCACAGACCTGACACCGGCCGGCACAGGCCTGACACCGGCCGGCACAGACCTGACACCGGCCGGCACAGGCCTGACACCGGCCGGCACAGACCTGACACCGGCCGGCACAGACCTGACACCGGCCGGCACAGACCTGACACCGGCCGGCACAGACCTGACACCGGCCGGCACAGACCTGACACCGGCCGGCACAGACCTGACACCGGCCGGCACAGGCCGGCCACTGTAGGGCCGACGGACCAGTGTTCTCTGGACCTCGGTCAGTGCCTGTGGTGTGCTGTGTGTGCCGTGGTGTGCTGTACGCCATGTGTGCTGTGTGTTCCGTGGTGTGCTGTACGCCATGTGTGCTGCGTGTGCCGTGGTGTGCTGTACGCCATGTGTGATGTGTGTGCCGTGGTGTGCTGTACACCATGTGTGTTGTGTGTGCCGTGGTGTGATGTACGACATGTGTGCTGTGCGTGCCGTGTGTGTTGTGGTGTGCCGTGTGTACCGTGTGTGTTGTGTGTGCTGTGGTGTGCTGTGGTGTGATGTATGTGCCGTGTGTGCTGTGGTGTGCTGTGTGTGCTGTGGTGTGCCGTGTGTGTTGTGGTGTGCCGTGTGTGCTGTGATGTGCCGTGTGTGCTGTGGTGTGCCGTGTGTGCTGTGGTGTGCCGTGTGTGATGTGGTGTGCCGTGTGTGCTGTGGTGTGATGTGTGTGCCGTGTGTGATGTGGTGTGCCGTGTGTGCTGTGGTGTGCTGTGTGTGCTGTGGTGTGCCGTGTGTACTGTGGTGTGCCGTGTGTGCTGTGGTGTGCCGTGTGTGCTGTGGTGTGCCGTGTGTGCTGTGGTGTGCCGTGTGTGCCGTGTGTGCCGCGGTGCAGTGCAGTGCGGTGCTGACTTTCGTGTCGCTGTGGTACGGCGGCGTCTTGACACCGCTCGTCCCGATGAGACGTGTACATGGGTGTAACCACCACGGGGGGGGGGGGACGCGTCCCCCACCCCTCGAACATTTTCGGATTTTATCATTACGGCTATGGGCGTTGCATGGAAAACATCGACTTCAACGTGCCTCCGTCCCTACCCCCCCCCCCCCCCCCCACTTTCGGAAGGTGGTTACGCCCATGGACATGTGACCTGTGAGTTATGTTGCCTGGGACATGTGACCTGACTCCTATGACCTGTGACCTATGACCTGTGACCAGTGACATGTGACCTGTGACCTGTGACATGTGACATGTGACCTGTGTCCCGTGACCTGTGACCTGTGACCTGTGACCTGTGACCTGTGACCTGTGACCTGTGTCCCGTGACCTGTGACTTATACCTGTTACCTGCGTCCTGTGTCATGCGTCCTGTGTCATGCGTCCTGTGTCATGCGTCCTGTGTCATGTGTCCTGTGTTTTGTGACACGCGACCTCTGACCTGTGACTTGTGGCTGCTGACCGCTGTTCTGACCCCTCTATCTCCCCACAGCCCCGCTCCGTCTCGTCTCCGCTCGTCACGGTCGCACGAGTCGCTGCTGTCCGGCCACAGCATGGTCTCCTCCACGGAGCTGGGAGCCGGTGAGGTCACCATTAAGCCGCTGCACTGCTCCATCCTCGGCCAGGAGCACTGCATCCAGATCAGCTCTCCCAGCGGGACGCGCTACTACAGCTGCCGAACCGCCGACGAGCGAGATCGCTGGATCCACAGGTGAGACTCGGCCAGGATCGGGGTAAATATGTTCTGTTCTGTTCTGTTTGGTTCTAGCCGGCGATACGAGTAGATTAACGGGTTCTCGTAGTGAGTGAGCGGGGGCTCAAGTCTCTTGGGCGTGAGAATAGTGTCGCGTGTGGGAGCGATAACACTTTGGTCATGAGTAGAACCTCTGAGAACAAGCGGTTGGAGTATTCTTCCACGTGATAATCATCTTGACTCGTAAGCGGTAAACACGTAAGCGTTTTTTATTTCCTACTATCAGCTCTATCGTGCCGAGCTCAGCAGGGCACTTGTCGGGCTGATGTGTATGTGCCGTTATGTTTAGCCGTCTTCGGCCGTATGTGCCGTTATGTTTAGCCGTCTTCGGCTGTTTGTATCGTGAAGTCGTCTGATGGTGCGACACGTGGTGGTGGACTGGACTGGCGCCTGATACGGCTGGTGGTGGGCTGCCTGATACGGCTGGTGGTGGGCTGCCTGGACTGGTGCCTGATACGGCTGGTGGTGGGCTGCCTGATACGGCTGGTGGTGGGCTGCCTGGACTGGTGCCTGATACGGCTGGTGGTGGGCTGCCTGATACGGCTGGTGGTGGGCTGGACTGGTGCCTGATACGGCTGGTGGTGGGCTGCCTGATACGGCTGGTGGTGGGCTGGACTGGCGCCTGATACGGCTGGTGGTGGGCTGCCTGATACGGCTGGTGGTGGGCTGCCTGATACGGCTGGTGGTGGGCAACCTGGACTGGTGCCTGATACGGCTGGTGGTGGGCAGCCTGGACTGGTGCCTGATACGGCTGGTGGTGGGCAGACTGGACTGGTGCCTGATACGGCTGGTGGTGGGCTGGACTGGCCGGCGGTTAGGACTCAGCGATCAGGGCTCAGGACTCCCGACAGGCGGTCACCGAGTCAGTCCGCATTGTGGTGCGCCACTCCGTCACTGGTGCGCGCACCAATCGTCTCGCTGCGGCCGCTTTGTGTGGCTTAGCCTCTAGTGACGTCAGAACGGTGTCAGTCACTCGCACGGCGAGCTTGTGTTTGCAGCTTTGCTACTTTAATTAGTTATCCCTTCTGACAGTTCTGGATTTTAGACATACCGCCGAAATTCCCTATTTGAGGATGTGAGGATGTTCTGGATTTGGGACATTTTTGTCGAAATTCCTTTTAACCGCAGAACATTTCCGAGCATATGTACGCAGAATTGCAGTTGGCATGCGGTCTCCATTATATGCATGCGACGCTGTAGCATCACTGTCTGTCTGTATGTCTGTATGTCTGTCTGTCTGTCTGTATGTCTGTCTGTCTGTCTGTCTGTCTGTGTCTGTATGTCTGTCTGTCTGTCTGTCTGTCTGTCTGTCTGTCTGTCTGTCTGTCTGTCTGTCTGTCTGTCTGTCTGTCTGTCTGTCTGTCTGTCTGTCTGTCTGTCTGTCTGTCTGTCTGTCTGTCTGTCTGTCTGTCTGTCTGTCTGTCTGTCTGTCTGTCTGTCTGTCTGTCTGTCTGTCTGTCTGTCTGTCTGTCTGTCTGTCTGTCTGTCTGTCTGTCTGTCTGTCTGTCTGTCTGTCTGTCTGTCTGTCTGTCTGTCTGTCTGTCTGTCTGTCTGTCTGTCTGTCTGTCTGTCTGTCTGTCTGTCTGTCTGTCTGTCTGTCTGTCTGTCTGTCTGTCTGTCTGTCTGTCTGTCTGTCTGTCTGTCTGTCTGTCTGTCTGTCTGTCTGTCTGTCTGTCTGTCTGTCTGTCTGTCTGTCTGTCTGTCTGTCTGTCTGTCTGTCTGTCTGTCTGTCTGTCTGTCTGTCTGTCTGTCTGTCTGTCTGTCTGTCTGTCTGTCTGTCTGTCTGTCTGTCTGTCTGTCTGTCTGTCTGTCTGTCTGTCTGTCTGTCTGTCTGTCTGTCTGTCTGTCTGTCTGTCTGTCTGTCTGTCTGTCTGTCTGTCTGTCTGTCTGTCTGTCTGTCTGTCTGTCTGTCTGTCTGTCTGTCTGTCTGTCTGTCTGTCTGTCTGTCTGTCTGTCTGTCTGTCTGTCTGTCTGTCTGTCTGTCTGTCTGTCTGTCTGTCTGTCTGTCTGTCTGTCTGTCTGTCTGTCTGTCTGTCTGTCTGTCTGTCTGTCTGTCTGTCTGTCTGTCTGTCTGTCTGTCTGTCTGTCTGTCTGTCTGTCTGTCTGTCTGTCTGTCTGTCTGTCTGTCTGTCTGTCTGTCTGTCTGTCTGTCTGTCTGTCTGTCTGTCTGTCTGTCTGTCTGTCTGTCTGTCTGTCTGTCTGTCTGTCTGTCTGTCTGTCTGTCTGTCTGTCTGTCTGTCTGTCTGTCTGTCTGTCTGTCTGTCTGTCTGTCTGTCTGTCTGTCTGTCTGTCTGTCTGTCTGTCTGTCTGTCTGTCGGCGGTGAGATGTCTGACGGCGTGGCAGGAAGTCGGCGCGGTGATCGTACTAACCACTGGAATGGTCTGCCGGTGCTGGTTCGGCGAATGTGCGGTGTCTCCCAGAGGCTGCTGCACGCGATCACATCTGGCACCGAGGGACGGACGGGCTCCTGGGCGGTAGTTTCTCAGGGGAGGTTGTCTGGTGTGGCCCGTGTAGCCTACTTGCCGTGGCTCGTGTAGCCTGCCTGTCGTGGCCCGTGTAGCCTGCCTGCCGTGGCTCGTGTAGCCTGCCTGCCGTGGCTCGTGTAGCCTACCTGCCGTGGCTCGTGTAACCTACATGCCGTGGCCCGTGTAGCCTACCTGCCGTGGCTCGTGTGGGCTACATGCCGTGGCCCGTGGGTCGGTAGCGTGATTTGGGGTTTTATCATCGTTTTGCTAAAGCACGGACACTGGATAAAATCGAGCGAGACGAGGCGGCCGGGGTCGCGGGGGCTTAATAAACAGCGACATGCCAACACCATCGGTCAATTTGTCTTTGACAAGTTTACAGCATCGCTATAACGAAGGTACCTTTTACGGAATCTCCGTTGCGCAGATGCAGTTGCCGTCATGTCACGCTCAAGTGAACGGAGGATTCGCGACAGTTTCGTGCCGCAAGGACGAAAGTGTCAGGGACGGTCTTTTGTGGAAAGCGATTGCCAACATTTGAGGTAGCTCGGAAATCATTAGAGTAGTACTGCGTGGTTGTGAAGGGTCCGTTCCGTTCTGTGGGCTGTCATTTATTACATGTGATGTCGAGAGTCACCGAGGACGTCTTCCTCATTGGACGAGACCCATGACCGAACTGGGATTTGTGGCGACCATTGAACATGAGCAATGACATTTTTCGATCCCTCTGAACATCAGCCATTGCTGTGCACAATTGTATTTTTGGCTCTGAACGCCCTGTAACAAGGTTTTTTGTATGACCTATTTCAGTCTCCAATTCATCATTTATCATATCTGTAACGTGATAGCGGTAGCGGTAGCTACGTAATTTATCTTTCCTGTTCTGTGCCGATTTTTACTTCAATAGATTGAAGCCATTTCATACTTCAGAATCAAGGTCGTAGGAAACTCAGTCCCCTAGGTAAACAGATCAATTAAACACAGAATCCTTTCCGGGTACCTGTGCGACGTAATCCTAGGGGCCTGTGTCAGCATCCCGGTGGCCCGAGTGTCCGCCGGCCCTCCCGTTATGGTCACCTGTGACACATAGGTGACACTGTCCGTACCTGCCGGACCCGTGGCGTGACAGGACGATCTGGCGCCGACGGCAGCCGGTGACAGGCGTACGGATTTTCCACGCCACCACGTGCCGCGTACAGTAGGGCCCGCTAGGCGGCTGCGGCTGCGGTTAAGGCCCTGGGATGTTCCGCGCCATGCAGCGACAACAACTACGCAGTCAAGAAATCATGCCAGCTACTGTCATGTGCAAATGTAAATAAAAATGACTGCCCGCGTTCCATTGCCTTTATTGGGCGCTTCGGATGCATTGCAAAAAAACGTTCATCTTTGTGCAAAAGCGATCAGCGACTGGCGACCGTAAAGGCATCGAGTGCGCCCGAGTTCGTTCCCACGTTGGAGGGTTGACCGTATGACTGGCTGACCGTGTGACCACTGACCACTGACCACTGACCACTGACCACTGACCACTGACCACTGACCACTGACCACTGACCACTGACCACTGACCACTGACCACTGACCACTGACCACTGACCACTGACCACTGACCACTGACCACTGACCACTGACCACTGACCACTGACCACTGACCACTGACCACTGACCACTGACCACTGACCACTGACCACTGACCACTGACCACTGACCACCGACCACCGACCACTGACCACTGACCACTGACCACTGACCACTGACCATCTCTCCTCTGCCCTCCGCAGCCTGCGTCGCACCGTTCAGCCGAATCGAGAGAACATGCGGCGGATCGACAACTCGCTGCAGATCTGGCTCCTCGAGGCTAAGACGGTCACCGCCAAGAAGCGGTACTTCTGCGAGTTGTGCCTGGACAACACCCTGTACGCGCGCACCTCGAGCAAAGCCAAGACGGAGCTCTGCTTCTGGGGCGAGCAGTTCGAGTTCAACAACCTGCCCACGGTCGAGAGCATCCAGGTCAACCTCTACAGGGAGCCGGACAAGAAGAGGAAGAAGGACAAGAACGTCCTAGTCGGTAAGTGGACAGAGGGACGTTCCGTGGGTGGTTTTGGGGCGTCGAGAGCGACTGTTGGACCCCGCGTTGGTCTCATGTTACGCTCAACTGCCGCTCCGTCTTCAGACGAGGCGGCGCGGAATGCGTGCTGCTGCGGGCCGCGGTAAGTGAAGTCGCGGCTCCGGCGGCCGCGTGCGCGCATCGGCGGCATTCCCGGCGCACGGCCGCCCATTTTGGCAGGCCGCCGCAGTCATGTGCGTCAGAAATGCCGCGGCTGCGCTAGTTCCAGCCGTGTGTATGTCTGTCAGAGGCGGTCCGCTGGCAGCAGACAGCTGGCTGGCGGCGTGTTTAGGTGTGTGTATGTGTCCCCCCTCACGACTGCGGCCCCCCACGGTTACGGCCCGGTTCACGGTTACGGTCTGACGGTTACGGCCCGTTTCAGGTACGGTGGAAATCCCGGTCAGCTCCGTGGACTCGCGGTTCTTCGTCGAGAAGTGGTACCCTGTGACGCTGGAGAAGGGAAGCAGCAACAAACACTCGCCCAGTCTGCGCATCAAGTGCAGGTACGTTCTTTTTCACCCGGACATATCTCCACTCTCTTGTCAAACTTGCCTCTGCTCACAAACCAACCTCGTCGCTCTCAATGTGTGGACGTGCAGTGCGCTGCGACCAGGGTCCGAAGGCCACTGGTGAAGTGAAACACGCCCGCCCGCCCACCGCGCCGGCGCGCGGATGCCGCTGTGTTTTTATTTGTATATTTATTGGTTCATCGGAAGCCGAACTAGACATAACATCAAAACAAAACTGGCGTGATATGCAGCCTGTTTATCTGATTGCCGTCTGGCGGTTTGTTGTGGGAGATTCGGCCATTGTTCGGACGGTTTACGAGTGCCAGTTACGTGGCGGCGCTGTAAAACTGAAGCATCACCGCGTCGGCCGGCCGGATGTCGTGACCAAGTACATCGGCCGCGGAGACTTCGTCAAAAGCGCCGATCGTTTTATGCTCGTGCCGACGGAGGCCGCCCCCATTCATTGTCGATTTCGGGTCACGTGGTATGGTGGTCGTAGTTTCCTGCAAGTTGTTGGGAGATTTGATGGCCGCGTTGGTCGAGTGATAGACAGTTGTGTCATAGTTGATGTCATTACCAGTCATCGTCATCCGGAGCTTACATCGTCCCTTTCCCCATCTAGAAATAGTGTCGGTGTCTCTACCGAAGCCGATGCGCTGAGTCGACCCGGTGTTTGCGCGCATCACCAGTACGCAGCAGCTGCGGCGAAGGCACGACCCACGCACCACTGACTCATCGTCACTCTAACTGCAGCCCATCCATCCAACACATCACCACGTCACTGACCGCTGCTCCCAGCCTGCCAGCAAACCACGGCGTCACTCGAACTTCAGCCCCCCTTCTAACACACCATGTCGCTTTAACTGCAGCGCCCGCCCCTGCCCGCCCCCGGGCCGCCCCCGGGCCGCCCCGGGCCGCCCCGGGCCATTTGGCTCCGGCTCTGGCTGCGTGTGTCTGGAGCGTGGCCTCCGCCTGGCATCCGGCCGATGATATACGGGTAGCGGCCGGCGGCACTGTGCCGGCTCTGGCCGGGTGTTTACTCAGCCAGCTGGGTCTGCCAGCGGTCTGCCAGCGGCCGCAGCCGGCAGTACTCAGTGCTGATGGGCCACACACACCTGCTGCTCCGCCCGCTCCGCCCGCTCCGCCCACTCCGCCCGCTCCGCCAGCTATGCCGCCTCCTGGCACCGCCCCGTACCGCCCCCAGCCGGTCCTGGTGACATAGTGGTAAGTGCCCCCCCCCCCCGTTCCTCTGTCTTCATCAATGAATGACGCTGCGCGGTGGTCTCGGGAGTGGGACGTGGGTTGGTCCTACGAGCACACGCCCAGCCAGCCCAGAGATGTACGGGTGTTTGTGAATAACGCTGTACGGCGGTCTCGGGAGTGGGGCGTGGGTCGGTCCTACGAGCACACGTCCAGCCAGCAGCCACGTCACAGCCAGCACAGCCACGTCACGTCACAGCCAGCAGCCTGGGATGGAGAGTTAAAAGGCTGCGCGTTCACGTAGGTGTAGCTCTGGCTGACTCGTCGGTGACTCATCGGAACGCGTCGGCCGCCGGCGGGTCATTTTCGCGAGTCAGGCGCGCTCAGAACAAGGCTGGATTTTATCACGTTCCGCTGTGACCTTTCCGGCTCAACTCGCTAATCAAGTTGCGCGCGGCGTTGAAAGTTTTCATGCGTCATACTGGGAGGAGTGGGTGAATCGAATTCTGAACACCCAGCGCCGTACAGCTGAACCCAATTCTATGTGAAGCGCTACGATGATGAACAAAGCTGCTTCACACGTGCTGGCCGGAAGTTAACGCGAAGTTGGCTGACAGTAATCATCTTAGTTGGCTCCTCTTCTTCGGGGATCTATTGTAGTGGCACGTTCTTCATCCTGAGCTGACTTATCACACGTCAATGAGCAACAGGGTCTTGGTATTGCTTTGGAGCTGAGATGCGGAGTGGAAAATTGTGGCTACAATAACCATAAGAGTGGAAAATTCGACCAAAAAACATATGTACTCGGCTTTAGCAATACGCAATTACCTGCTCACCAGGATGTGTTATTACCTATGCGAATTCTTACCTGTCTTTCCCTCCACATACTATCCCTATCAATAAATCCATAAATCAGTATCAGGGTTCCAATAATCCAATGCTGTTTAAAATAAGGAGTGTAAAATTAACAGTAAAACTCGGGGAAAAACAGTGGAAAATAGTATTCATAGGGTGTCGTTTTCCACCCAAATTTCCCAATGATAGGACACTGGACTGAGCAGCGCACATTGACTATTTGTCATATGTCCTCTCTCGGCTCAGGTTAACCGGGGCGCGCGGCCATAGTTCAGCGAGCCACGGGTTGTCTTGTTCCATTGTTACATCACAAGTTCATCTAACCGGCTGCCGTCACACCAGACCCGCCTCCCTCACATATAACCCACCCCTTCGCCTTCCAGGTTCCAGGCGGTGGACATCCTGCCTCTGCACGCCTACCAGGAGTTCCTGCAGTACGTGACCTCGCGGTACGGGCCGCTCTGTGAGGTCCTGGAGCCGCTGGTGGGAGTGAAGAGCAAGGAGGACATCGCCACGGCGCTGGTGCACGTGATGCAGCGTGAGGGGCTGGCCAAGCACCTGCTGTCCGACCTCGTCTGTATGGACGTCAACCGCATCGGTAGGTGATGTTCGAGAGAGGACGTTGAACTAGCTCTCCAAATCGAATATCTCCACTCCTTCCCTCCCCGCCCCCATCACGCTCCGCCCCTCCCCCATCACGCTCCGCCCCTCCCCGATCCCATCACGCTCCGCCCCTCTCCGCCCCATCACGCTCCTCCCCTCTCCCATCACGCTCCTCCCCTCTCCCATCACGCTCCGCCCAGCCCCGCCCCGTCGCGTGGCCTATTTTCCAATGTTTGTTGCTGCAGCTAGACGGCGCAGAAGATCAGGTGGAGATGCGTGGTGTTTGCGCGAGTGTTTTCCTTGGGACGCACGCATATCCATAATTGAGGGTGATCGGCTTACGGGCGCCGTGTTTATTTACAAAAAGAAGTATCGCACATCTAAGACGTTCTTTATGATATAGGACTGTTTTTTTTCCGGGCAGTTCTTCACGTTGATAATCTGTCAGTGTCCTTGCAGTCCCGTGTTAATTCCCCATGCTATGAATACAGTGTCCTCTTACTCCCCCATATTACCGAGATGCATGAGGTGATGCGTTGGTAGACCTGAGGAGCCATACAGCAGCTTGTTCTCCAACTGACCGTCCTTGCTTCCTCTCTTCGCCAGACGACGAACGACTGACGTTCCGCGGCAACTCGCTGGCCACCAAGGCCACCGAGGCCTACATGAAGCTGGTCGGCGACCGCTACCTCAACGACACCCTGGGCGACGCAGTGCGCCGCCTGCTGGAGACCTCCAACGACCTCGAGGTCGACCCGCTGAAGGTGGCCGGTCCGACGGCGCTACAGAAGCAGCGCTCTAACCTGAGGGTGGCGGTTCAGGAGATCTGGTCCAACATCCTGGCATCGTACAATAACTTCCCGCTGTGAGTGTCTCTGGGTGGGGGTTGTCTCGAGTGAGGTTCACGTGATGGAGGCGAGTGTGAGTTTCTCCCAGCCTTCTAATGGTCATGTATTGTGATTGTTTCTGTTGTGCGCGCTATCAAGTGTCCGCATAATTATGAATGTGGCGCTCGAGGACGTATATTTCACCATGCTTACGTGGTATGACAGCACACTGTTCGGGTGTTTTCGACGCTCTTTATCTTGAAGTGCTTGTTGAGCATCTTGCAGATATTGCATGCTTCGTGTCTTTGTTGCTTGCTTTTTAAGAATCATTTAAGAATCATCAAGTGTTGTATTGAGATAGTGTTGGTATTTGGGACAGTCAATATGGACATCGCCGAGTTACTCGGTAGCCACTACTCTGTGGCCTTACCGTGACGTCAGCGTGTCACGTGACCCGTGTCCTGTCGAGTGTTTGGCGCGCGCGTGGTGGCCGCTGGTTGGCTGGCTCGAGTGCTGACCGTGTTTACCTGGCCGATTGCAGCGAACTGCGGGAGTGTTTCTACCTGATCTGCGAGCGAATGAGGGAGGCGGGGAAAACGGAGCAGCTGGAGAACGTCATCTCGTCGTGCATCTTCCTGCGGTTTTTCTGTCCGGCCATCATGAGCCCCAGCCTGTTCAGCCTCACACAAGGTAAGCCGGCTGCGGCCAGGCACGACTAAGTGTCGTGACAGCATGCGAGATGACCGCACTTGGACACCATTACTCTTTCAGTCTGGCGTGACTGACACTCTTAATGGATGTCGTTAGAGCGATTGACGTTGGATACTCTATATGAAGTATAATTGCGGTTTCGTCAAATTGCTACCTGTGAACTGTGGTCTTTTGTTTTAATGTCAATGGTTTGCAGCACGAATGTGATTCTGTTTAAGGGTATTTGCGTCAAATAACTGTAATCGAATAATGTCGGTGCTCAACGACACACCAGTTGGACCTCACGGACCATCACGGACCATCTTTTACAGAGTACCCAAATGAGAAGGCGGTAAGGAACCTCACTCTGGTTGCTAAGACGCTGCAAACTCTGGCCAACTTCACACAGTTCCAGGGCAAGGAGAACTACATGGAGTTCCTCAACGACTTCATCGTCAAGGAGACGCCAACCATGCGAACCTTCTTGATGAAAATATCTGTAAGTGATACTTATGATGCATCAAATTATTGTAGCAGAACCAAAACGGTAAAGCTGTATCTACTTATTTTGAATTAGCATGCTGATGATGCCGTATGTGCAACAACATGCATATCATCATGGTAGTTTGGCTATATTTCTTTGCAGCCGCTATTTGGCATTACTTAATTCAAGCACTCTGTGTACTTTCCCCGACCTTGTGACCCCACGCTACCTTTGCTGACCCCTGACTCCTCGTCCCAGCTCACCTCACCTGACCTCACCTGACCTCACCTGACCTCACCTGACCTCACCTGACCTCACCTGACCTCACCTGACCTCACCTGACCTCACCTGACCTCACCTGACCTCACCTGACCTCACCTGACCTCACCTGACCTCATCTGACCTCACCTGACCTCACCTGACCTCACCTGACCTCACCTTACCTCACCTGACCTCACCTGACCTCACCTGACCTCACCTGACCTCACCTGACCTCACCTGACCTCACCTGACCTCACCTGACCTCACCTGACCTCACCTGACCTCACCTGACCTCACCTGACCTCACCTGACCTCACCTGACCTCACCTGACCTCACCTGACCTCACCTGACCTCACCTGACCTCACCTGACCTCATCTGACCTCATCTGACCTCATCTGACCTCACCTGACCTCACCTGACCTCACCTGACCTCACCTGACCTCACCTGGCCTCACCTGGCCTCACCTGACCTCACCTGACCTCACCTGACCTCATTTGACCTCCCACCTGACCCCAGCTGACCCCAGCTGACCCCAGCTGACCCCAGCTGACCCCAGCTGACCCCAGCTGACCCCAGCTAACCCCAGCTGACCCTAGCTGACCCTAGCTGACCCCAGCTGACCCCAGATGACCCTAACTGACCTCATCTGACCTCGCCTGACCTCACCTGACCCTAGCTGACCCCAGCTGATGTCATCTGACCCTAGCTGACCCCAGCTGACCTCGTTTGACCTCATATGACCTCATCTGACCTCACCTGACCTCACCTGACCTCCCCTGACCTCACCTGACCTCACCTGACCTCACCTGATCCTAGCTGACCCCGTCTCTCCGTCTGTCCCGCAGAGTCCGGCCGGCCGCGAGTGTCGGCAGCAGGAGTGGGACGGTTACGTGGACCTTGGCAAGCAGCTGTCTGTGCTGCACAGTCTCCTGCGGGAGACGGCTCCCAAGGTGACGAACCCGGCGCACCTGGCCGAGCGGCAGAGGCTGGATGTCGTGCTGGCCACGGTGACGACTGCTCACAGCCAGCCTAACGTGGATCTGCTCTACCAGCAGCCGCCGCCGCCGCCCTCGGCCGCCCTGGCGCCGCCGCCCAACTACCTCAGCCTGCAGAGGAACATCTTCAGGTGAGGCGAGACTTCTGGTGACCTCACTCCTCCATTCGATCAGGGGGGGGGGGGGGGGGGGGTAAATGCAGGGTTGAGGGTGTGGTGAATTGATGTGGCCCGACGCAGTTCCTCGTGTGTATGACAGTTGAACGGTGATGGAGCGGGGTTCGGTCTCTGTGTTTACAGCCTCTCTGTTTGATGTCGTGTATCGTTTATTTTCGCTCGGTGCAGTCGCTCGTTCGTCTCGCGCTAACAGCTTAACGACATGGGCTGTTCATTTGATATCCACTTCAGCACGTCATAACTTTTGACTGACGTCAGCCGGCCCTGTTAGCTGTCCGTGCCACTGGCTCGCCGCAGCCCTCCACCGCCACCGCCACCGCCGCTCACCGCGTCGACCCGCCCGCAGGTTTAACGACCGCACGTCGTGCCCGGCTGGGGCAGAAGCGGCACCGCAGACGCCTCCGTCGCCGGCGGCCAGCGGTCCAGAGAAGGCGTCGACGCTGCCTCGGCATGTGTACCCGCCTGGGTCACCTCGCCGTCCCGCTGCCGACCTGCAGACGAGCGACGACTACGTGATGTACAGCGCTCTGCAGCCGGGCCGCGCGCCGCCCGCTGCAGCTGCTGCTGCTGCTGCCGCCACGCACCACCAGCACTTCCACAACCACGCGGCCGGACACTTCACCGGTCTGAATAACAACCCACCGGCGGCAGGGCGGCGCGCCCGCCGACCGGAGGACGAGACCGGGGATCAGTCGTGCGGCGAGCTGGATCAGAACGGAAAAGGCTCGCAGATCTCCATATCACAGCTCAGCAATGTGGCGTCCAGTGGGTATCAGAGCTTCGCCTACAGCCAGAGCTCGAGCCCTGTCGACCCGGCCATCAGTGGTCAGCAGCTGCAGCTCCAGCAGCGGCAGCGGCAGAGGCAGCTGCAGCAGCCGCAGCACACGCCGCTGGCCTTCAACAACCCCATGTACCAGCTGAAGGCGGCCAACGGACAGCTGCGCAGTGCAAGGTGCGTCTCACGCGGCTACGCTTAAACTCCCCTCCTTGGTTGACCGCTCCACCAAGCCCAGTTAGGTATTCACCTCACACATCTTATGACGAACGGCAATATGTTGTCGCTTTAAAGTCCTATCCGCCAGCGCTCATTAAGCTCCCCTGTTATGTAATTGGCTCCTGCCTTCCTCGGCCCTGGTTGCCGTCCCGACCCGTCCCGGCCGCCGTCCTGACAGAATCGTCCACGATCACTCGGTGTTGCTGCGGCCGGCTGTCCTGCTGTCCTGCTGTCGGCTGCTGACATGTCGCACGCTGTCTCGCCGGATACACACGTCACACTCGCGCTGCCAGCTGGCGGCCTTCTGTCGCCCCGGCCCGGTCCGGTCCGGCCGGGCTGCCCCGCGCCTCCGCCCCGCGCGTCGACTCGCGTCGCTGGCACCCGCCCAGATGTGTGAACACTGAACAGTCGGCCGGCCCGCTGACACGGAGACCAATTTGTACCGCGAATCACCCGTAAATGATGGAGTGCTCGCAAACCAATTGGGCCAAGGATTTGTCGCGGACCGGAAAGATTACCGTGTCATTGGAGAATGTTGAGGTCAATCGTTATTGGAGTTGAGGAATATTTGGCTTCCAGTGTTTCATTTGTCATCTCTTGGCACTTGGAGGCTAATGCAGCGAGACTGAGCCACATTTGATGCTTTGGTCGCTTATTCATAGCACCTTGCCTTGACCACTGACCCCTGACCCATTTGACTGTGACATCTGTGACCTGACGGTCGTATGCTCCCTCCAGGTCGGCCAAGTACTCTCCGAGCAGCTCGCTGAGCTCGTCCCAGAGCATGGAGGACGTCCAGCTGGTGATGTCTCCTTCCGTGGTGACTCCTGCCGACCGCGGCGCGCCGCCGCGCTCCTCCAGCAGCTCCCCCTCGCCGCCACGCGAGCGCCGCCTCACGTGCGTGCCGCGAACTAACCCGCGCGCCGCGCCGCCGCCGCCGCCAGCGCCCGGCTCTCCGGAGCTGTACGGCCGCCAGCGCCGCCCCAAGGCGAGCCGGCGAACTTCGACTGAGGTGCTGGCCACCAGACGGCAGCACCATTGCGGCAGCGACAGCGAGAGCAGCGATGATTTGCGGTCCGGCGGCAGAGAGACGCGACTGAAGAGCAAGGCGCGCCGCAGCCGGCTGCCGGACAAGTCCTTTGAAGAGGTGAGATTGCTGGTTCGGTCTCACTGGTTGACTCGTCCCGTTATTTTATGTTGTGAGACTGTTCTCGGTGGTTATCGCTAACGCTGTTTGTCTACTTTGTAGTGAGCCTGGCCACTATTAAATGGTGGAGCTAGGAAGTCTACATTTAATTCACTGACCTTCCATGATATACATCGGCAATCATACCAGTTATGCATCGCCGTCTACTTGGCCGTCAACTTAGCATTATGCATGAAGCCCAAGCCAGTAATGAATGCCTACCTCAAAGCCCAAGAAAGTGTGTCAGCGATATCGAGACAAGAGGCGCAGTAGTTTCCAGTGGCCCCGTGATTTATCATCTCTTCCCTGTATCATAGACGTTCTCGTTTCGTTCCACAGTACGAGGACGAGATCAATCAGCTGCACCAGCAGATGGAGCAGCTGCACAGTCGGCTGAATGACGGCTCACGCAAGCCGTCCACGTCGCACGCCTGTCCAGCGGCGCCCACACCGGTCCAAGTCTCCGAGATTCTCAACCGGTGAGAGAACAGTGCAAATCGCTCCGTACCAGCCGTGTTCATAATAAGCTTTCGATGCATAGACAATGTCAGATTTGGTTCCATTCCATTCGAGTTGATTCGATGGAATAACATTCGTTATTTTGCATCGCATACTATTGCAAATAGCATCAGTTGTCTGTAACGTTGCAGTGAATTCTTGTCGGCCGCCGTCAGCCCCGTGACGCCGCAGCCCGTGACTGTCTGTCTCTCCACTATCCCCTGTCCTCACCTGACACGTGACACCCCTTGTCTCTCCACTATCCCCTGTCCTCACCTGACACGTGACACCCTCTGGCTCTCCACTATCCCCTGTCCTCACCTGACACGTGACACCCTCTGCCTGTCTCCACTATCCCGGCCCTCGTCCAGCTGACACAGCGCCCCCTTTCTCACCTGACACGTGACCACCCTGTCTGTCACCGGCCCTCGCTCAGCTGACACAGCGCCCCTGTCCTCACCTGACACGTGACACCCTCTGTCTCGGCAGGCTGTCGCTGGTGGAGAATGAGCTTCGGAAGGAGCAGAGTCAGCTGACCTGCGTGCTGACGCAGAAGGAGAGACTGATTGAGGCGCAGCACCAGCGCATACAGAGCTGAACGCCGCCAATAACCAGCTGCACAGCGCCTGGCCTCGCTCCAGGACCGTGAGTCTGTTCTGTTCTGTTCTGTTCTGTTCTGTTCTGTTCTGTTCTGTTCTGTTCTGTTTCTGTTCTGTTCTGTTCTGTTCTGTTCTGTTCTGTCCTGTTCTGTTCGCGGTCTGCAGTCAGTGGAGGCTTGTGGTCCACAGGTTGCTGAGGTGTGCCTGCAAGCTAGTTTTAGGAGGATGGCAAAGTATATATTTTCCATATTCGCGATGCTGTTGAGTTGTCAGATGTTTTCTGCGGGGTAATATTTTTTTTAACGTAGAATACTTCAAAGACCCGAGGTTCGTTGAGTCTGACTTCTGTAGAGGTTCATCTGTGGTGCGGGCGTGACATAGCTGACGTCCCTGGGTGTCATTACCGACAAGGCCATCACGCTGTCATCTGCTCTGACGTCAATACCCACTGAAAACCAGATTATCAGATACTGTGGCCGGAAGACATGCGAGCAGACGCTGTGTTGAACCATTACAATTCCAAATCCACCGCACCTAGTTAATCACATCCTGGCATGACTGGGAGTTTGCGTCGTAGCTGGGCAGTGCTTCTGCAGGAGATTGACAGTGAGTTGTGGCGTCCGCGCCATATGTCTCTGGATTAGGATTAGCTCAACTAGCTTCAATCACCACCGCATTGTGCCAGGCTGTCGTTTTGCTGGTGAACTGGGCGCCGCCTGCTGCGCCAGTCCTGACATTGGCGTGTCCTCTCTCCGTCTGTCCACAGATCTGTGCCGCTCTGTGCCCCGCGGTCTCCGGCCGTCTCGGGCAGCGGTGCCGCTGTCTCTGACACGTCCGACTACAAGAGCAGCTCGTGCTAGAGCCGGCTGGGAGCTCTGTTTGTCTCTCGTGTCCCTGTTCCCCGTTAGACCAAAGATGTCGCGATGCACGGCGGCCGCGCGCGCAGCGGCCCCGCGCCCCGCGGACACAGTATTATCAGCGGTGTACGCTGTCTGCGGCAGCTTTTTGTCGCCTGTGTTTGCTGTCAAACCGCCCTCGAGTCATTAGTTCAGTCACCAGCGCTTTTTGTCCACAACGAATCGCATCGATGTTCTCTGTCATTTGCGCTTCGCCGTCTCGGCACGGGATGGTTGTTGCGTGCGCGCTGTTATGTCTGCTTGGTTGCGTGATTCGTATGTGTCGCCGGTGGCGAGCGCAGGCGTCGGCGCGACCTTGTGATGTTCTCATTGTGCAATGCCCCATCACGGCGTATTTATTCGAGTGTCCTCTCTCTCTCTCTCTCTCTCTCGTGAGTGCCGGTGTGCGCGTCGTGTGTTGGTCGTTAGTTGGCGGAGCCGCCGCCAGGTGGTGCTGAGAGCGCTGCGTGTGCTGCGACACGGTAAGCTAGCATCTCGTGTGCGCTGCGTGTGCTGGGGCACAGTAAGCCAGCATCTCCGGGAGCTGCAGAGTAATAAACCTGTGTACTCAGTGTCAGACGGCGCCTTTCACTCACAACTGACACGGACGGAGGGAGGGAGCAGCGTCACGGCCACGGCGGACCTGGTCCGGCACTGAGACGCCGGTTCGCCACACACTGCACTGACGACGCAGCTCACATGGCGACTGCCGGCCCGCCGCCCGACCGGCGGCCTTCACAGCGCATCGGGCTCGGGCTGTAACCTTTGTGACGCGGTAACCTTGCCATGCCGCGTCCGCTTTTCGCTGCGTGCGCCGGGGCCGACCTTTCTGTTCCCGTCACGGTCTCTCCCCGGCGCCGACGCGCACATGTTGCTTCATCATGTATTGCACACACACATACACGGCATGGTCAGAGCGAGCCAGCACCAATGGAATGATACAGGAAGAATCTGTAACCGTTAAATACGCCCACCAGCAGCACGGCCGCGCGGAGCAGGGATATAACGCGATATCGCAGATAAATCTCGCACATAGACTTGGTCCCGTCAGCGGCTTGGGCCTATGTTGGTCCCATATTTCCACGCTGAAACACAGAATCCCACAGTCCTGCCGTGGGTCCTGCGGTGGTCTCACAGTCCGGCCGTCGGTCCTGCGGTGATCTCACAGTCTCGCGATGGCCTATGATGATCCCTCGGTCCCTCGTGGGCTCGCCACAGTCCCTCAGTCCCTCAATGGACTCGACACAGTCCCGAAACGCTCAGAGTCGAGTGTATCCTCCAGAGTCCTCAGGTCCGCAGAGTCGAGTGTATCCTATCCTCCAGAGTCCTCAGGGTCGTCAGGGCCGGTTGTTCCTCAGACTGCGTGCCACTGTCAGGAAGGACCAGCGTCGCGTCTCGCCTTGCGCGGGAGCCACCCTGGCCGTCACGTCTCCGTCCGTCTCGCCACAGTCACAGATGTGACAGCCGCTCTCGTCCAGTCGACTGTCGCACTCTCCGACAGCCGCCTTGGTAGCAGGCGCTGTCACGGCCTGCAGCGTCCGGAGCAGCAGCGGCGACGGCGGCAGCGACGGCGGGGACCTCGCAGCGGCGGCGGGGACCTCCGCAGCGGCGGCGGGGGCGTTGCGAAGACATGCCAGATGGGCACACACTACGTGGTTGTTGCTCTGGCAGCGGCACTCGTTGCAGTTCTCCCATCCAAACGGCCCCCGTCTCACAGCGGAACTGGACAGGCGCTGCGGAGAAACGGGTGGTCAGAGATGTGCTACAGGTCCTATCATACATTGCAGGTCCTGCAACATAGGACCTGCAACATACGGCATGCAGGTCAGAACGTGCAGTCCGAACTATACTGAATATCAATTGATTGTGGGGAAGAAACGGCCTAGGTAGATGGGTATGGTGCAATTGTGAGACTAGTGATGGAACGCTATTGGTTCGTAGTACGCTATGGTGGAATGATCGGTCAGATAAACGCAATACACGCGATACGGGAAACCATACAACTATAGTGTCAGCTTAGCGTCAGAGATTCGCAGTAGCAGCCCAGCAGGAATTGATATCGGAGAGTGCGCCCGCTGCATGTGTCGGGCATGGTGGGAGTGGCTAGTGGCACCATGCGTTCACCAGTGTGAGTGGGATTTCCTCAGTGGAGAGACCGGACTGCCTATCAGCGGTGACCCTGGCCACGGTGGGCGGCGGCCGAACTGCGTCTGACGGGGAGGGGGGGGGGGGCGTGCCCGTCTCAGAGCGGCGCTGACCCTGAGCGGCAGCCGACTGCGTGGCGCCGCCCCGGCAACGCACTTCCCCTCCGCCCTTATCACAGGGGTGGGGGGGGGGGGGGACCGGCCGGCCGCAGCCCAAGCGAGAGCCAATCACAACATTAGAGAGTGAGTTACACAGCAGAATGTAGCACCAAGAATGTGAGCTACACTAGTGGAGTGTGAGTTACAAGAGCAGAGCGTGGGTTACCTCTGCAGAGTGTGAGTTACAACGGGAGAATGTAACACCATTCAAGTGTTATTTACACCAGAAGAGTTGTGAGCCACACCACAAGAAAAGTGTGTTTTACACCACCGGCCGGCGCAGCCCAAGCCGAGAGCCAATCACAACATTAGAGAGTGAGTTACACCAGCAGAATGTAGCACCAAGAATGTGAGCTACACTAGTGGAGTGTGAGTTACAAGAGCAGAGCGTGGGTTAAGAGTTACAACGGAGAATGTAACACCATCAAGTGTTATTTACAACCAGAAGAGTGTGAGCCACACCACAAGAAAAGTGTGTTTTACACCACCAGCAGAGTGTGAGTTACACCACTAGAGGAGGGTGTTTTACACCACAGTAGAGTGTGAGTACACCACTAGAGGTGTGTGTTTTACACCACCAGCAGTGTCAGTTACCCACTAGAGGAGTGTGGTGTTACACTAACAGCAGGCGTGAGTTTACCCCAGTAGAGTGTTAGTTACACATCACAATGTGAGTTACACAGCAGAGTGTGTATTACACCAACAGTGTGTGAGTTACACAAACAGACATTGTGTTACACCAGCAGAGTATGAGTTACTGAATGTGGGTTACACCAGCAGAGTGTGGGTTACAGCAGAGTGTGGGAGAGAGAGAGAGAGGGAGAGAGAGAGAGAGAGAGAGAGAGAGAGAGAGAGAGAGAGAGAGAGAGAGAGAGAGAGAGAGAGAGAGAGAGAGAGAGAGAGAGAGAGAGAGAGAGAGAGAGAGAGAGAGAGAGAGAGAGTGAGAGGAGAGAGAGAGAGAGAGAGAGAGAGAGAGAGAGAGAGAGAGAGAGAGGAGAGAGAGAGAGAGAGAGAGAGAGAGAGAGAGAGAGAGAGAGAGAGAGAGAGAGAGAGAGAGAGAGAGAGAGAGTGAGAGAGAGAGAGAGAGAGAGAGAGAGAGAGAGAGAGAGAGCGAGAGAGAGAGCGAGAGCGAGAGCGAGAGCGAGAGCGAGAGCGAGAGGCGAGAGCGAGAGGGAGAGAGGAGGGAGATGAGAGAGTGAGATGAGAGAGAGAGAGAGGAGAGAGAGAGAGCGAGAAGAGTGAGAGGAGAGCGAGAGAGAGTGAGGAGAGAGAGAGAGGAGAGCGAGAGGAGAGGCGAGCGAGAGCGAGAGCGAGAGCGAAGAGAGAGCGTGAGCGAGAGCGAGAGC
>JAXIVJ010006335.1:0-5000 GCA_036785665.1 Chirona hameri | reverse complement strand
CCAATCCAGAATCTTGCCCTGATCCCATGCATTTTAAGTTGCAACCCAGTCTTGTAATGGGGACTTTGTCAAATGCCTTTGAAGGTATGTGGAGAAGGCGCCATCGGAGATGTATCGGAGGGCGCCTTTGGAGTCTGTAGGCATGTGTGAAGGCGCCTTCAAAGTTCAAAGGTGCATCGGTGGGCGCTTTTGGTTGGTATGTAGGAGGGCGCCTTTGAAGGTATGTTTGAGGGAGACTTCAGAGGTGTATGTGTATCAAAGGGCGCCTTTGAAGGCATGTAGAAAAGCTTTTTCAGAGGTGTATTGGAGGTCGCCTTCCGGAGCTATGTGGGAGGGCCTTCAGATGTGTATCGGAGGGCGCCTCTGGAAGTATTTGGAGGGCGCTTTGAAAGTATTTGGGAGGGCGCCTTTGGAAGTATGTGGGAGGTCTGTTTTAGAGGTAATATCGGAGGGCGCCTTTAGATGTATGTGGGAGGGCGCCTTCAGGGATTTGAATCGGAGCGCGCGCCTTACATTCAGTGAAACGCGCCTCATATTCAGTCGGAAGCGCGCCTCACATTCAGCGAAGGGTGCCGAAGGCGCCCTTTGCTGAATGTGAGACACATTGCATGAACCGAAGGCGCCTTCGGCGCCTTCGATCATGAATGCGTTTGAAATTCATGAAATCACCATGCCCCCCGCCCAAGGGGTGCAGTGGACCCCCCCTAAATACTCCCCTGCGTACCGTTTCACATTCCAAACCTGTTTTAGCGTTACCAGTGAGCTCCCCACTCGGTCATTGCCCAAAAAAGGCGTTTTACTGGTTTAATATAATAGGTCATGTCAAAAACGCACATATCCAGGCATTCTGTGGAATGCCTGACCGGTCAGGCATTCTGTAGAATGCCTAGGCAATCTATAGATGCCTGACCTGCTGGGCAATCTATAGAATGCATAGGCAATCTATAGAATGCCTGACCTGCTGGGCAATCTATAGAATGCATAGGCAATCTATAGAATGCCTGACCTGCTGGGCAATCTATAGAATGCATAGGCAATCTATAGAATGCCTGACCTGCTGGGCAATCTATAGATTCATAGGCAATCTATAGAATGCCTGACCTGCTGGGCAATCTATAGAATGCATAGGCATTCTATAGAATACCTGACCTGCTGGGCAATCTATAGAATGCCTAGGCAATCTATAGAATGCCTGACCTGCTGGGCAATCTATAGAATGCATAGGCAATCTATAGAATGCCTGACCTGCTGGGCAATCTATAGAATGCATAGGCAATCTATAGAATGCCTGACCTGCTGGGCAATCTATAGAATGCATAGGCAATCTATAGAATGCCTGGACCGGTTAGGCATTCTATAGAATACCTAGGCATTCTATAGAATGCCCGATTATTCACATTGCCTGTAACATACATACATATATACATACATATACATATACATATACATATACATATACATACATATACATATACATATACATATACATATTACATATACATAACATATACATATACATATACATACTATATGTTACTGAGTGCGAGCTATAAATAACACCCTAGTGTGAATGATATATCAACACAATATGAGTCACACCAGTGAGTGATGAGTCACACCTGGACTGGAGGGAGTGAGTCACGCCACCTGCGGTGCTGGGTCACCCTTTGTGGTCCGCAGCCTCTGCTTGCAGCTCCAAAACACCAGCGGGCCCCGAGTCGCCTCGTTAGGCACCTCGCCCTCAGTGTCATGGACGCTCGGGCCGGCCCGGTCCGGCCGGCGCGAGGCAACCGTTTCGCAAGAGGCGGAGTTTCCCCGACGAGCTGACGTCGCCCGGGTGAATGACCAAGTGACTTACCGATTATGTTTTATCAGGCCGTGACTCAGAGCTGCCTTGTTGAGGAGGTTACAAATTAGCTCAGCTGAGGGCGAACAAAGCCCCGCCACCGACGCGCATTTGCCTTGTGGAGAGGGGCTGCTCGGCCCGTAGCTGTTATCGAATGGAGGATCGGGAGGCTTTGTTATAGTGGGTGGAAGTGTGGTAAATTTAAGCGGATTGCATGCTTTCTTGAACGACAGGTCTATCGCAAGTGTTTGGAATGTTGAAAGCCTAAGCAGTTCAGTTAAACTCCGACCATAGTTTTTTCATTTGTTTTCTTTTCTTTTCTTTTTCTCGTTCATTAATCCGATGCAAATTAAATATATATGTTAATACCGAGAATGCATTTATATCCATCCTAAGATGTCAACTTGACGCTGAATAATAGTGAGATGCACATAAACTCAGCACACGGGCCATACGTATCTAATGGATGATTATCCGGTACAGTGTTTGACCGTGTTTATTGACACCTAACGTGTCGCTTCAATGCTCGACGGGGTGTGCTGACAATTGGTGATACGAACGCTGACGGGTGTGCTGACCATTGGTGATACGAACGCTGACGGGTGTGCTGACCATTGGTGATACGAACGCTGACGGGTGTGCTGACCATTGGTGATACGAACGCTGAACGGTGTGCTGACCATGGTGATACGAACGCTGACGGGTGTGCTGACATTGGGTGATACGAACGCTGGGGTCTGTGCTGACCTGATTGGTGATACGAACGCTGACGGGTGTGCTGACCATTGGTGATACGAACGCTGACGGGTGGTCTGACCTGATTGGTGATACGAACGCTGACGGGTGTGCTGACCTGATTGGTGATACGACGCTGACGGGTGTGCTGACCTGATTGGTGATACGAACGCGGACGGTGTGCTGACCATTGGTGATACGAACGCTGACGGGTGTGCTGACCTGATTGGTTGATACGACGCTGACGGTGGCTGACTGATTGGTGATACGAACGCTGACAGGGTGTGCTGACATTGGTGATACGAACGCTGACGGGTGTGCTGACCTGATTGGTGATACGAACGCTGACGGGTGTGCTGACCTGATTGGTGATACATTGGTGACCATTGGTGAACCAATGGTGACCATTGGTGATACGAACGCTGACGGGTGTGCTGACCATTGGTGATACATTGGTGACCATTGGTGGACCATTGGTGATATGAACGCTGCATTCGCCGGAAACAGAGAGTGCGCTACAGTTTTCTGGTTAATTCAATTTTTGGCGAGTCTACCAACCAGAACAAAGCCATTATATTTGTATAGGAGCGACGAACTAATGCTGTTATACCCAAATACCACAAGTGGCCTCTTGTAGAAGAAGGCGAGAAACGAACCCATTGTCTGTCGAAAACAAATATTGAATGTCAACTTCCCGTCCGAGGGATTCTCATTGAATGAGCGTTTATTCATAGCAAACTATGTGCGTCTTACATTTCGAAGAACTGGGAAGGAAATGTGAACAAGCTTTGGGAAATCGATTTAGCGAAGTTTCGCGGATATTAGTCACAAGCGCAAAGCATTAGTTACCTACACTAATATTCAGATACTTACTCTCTTTCCATGCGAATTTTTAATAAAAAGTTATTACCGGCTCAAGAGCCTTCTTACATATAGAAATGAGCGCACGCAATACACGTCACTGAATGCAACAATGTCCAGACACATCTGTTTAATCAAACGGTCTAGACATAAGAGCTATATCTCATCGCAATAAGAAAGCTGGTGAAAAAAACATCATTCCAGATTTGTTTTGCAGATGCGCCGTAGAAAGTGTTTATCATGCATATTAAGAAGATTCTCCGGTCCACTGGTCATAGCTCATACTAAGCGATGCAAGAGATAAGATATATTAGTATGTGCTATCTTTTCGAACGGGTTAAGACCAAAAACATATATATAAGCATTGTTTAAAAGTGTGCAGGTTCGGGGTGCATGCTAGAAACAACGATTAGGACAGTACAGACTTTTGTCTCTGTGCCAGCTATGGTAAGCCAGAAGCATTCCTGTCTGGGCGGATACGACGATAATGTTACGTGACTTTTCCGTCTGGGTGCCGGAGCGGGATTGGCAGTACGGACCTTTCTGCCAGGGCGGGGGCGGCGGCGGCAGTACGGACCTTTCTGTCAGGGCGGGGGCGGCGGCGGCAGTACGGACCTTTCTGTCTGGGCGGGGGCGGCGGCGGCGACAGTACGGACCTTTCTGTCTGGCGCGCCGGGCGGGGGCGGCGGCGTCGGCGGCGGGTCCGTCACTGCACCAGCAGTGGCAGTAACAGCACGGAGACACCCAGTGCTGCCGACATGGAGACGGCGCAGCGCAAACTGAGCTGCCCGCCGCCGCGCGCCGCCGCCGCCGCCGCCCGCCGCCCGGCCGGCCGGACGGCTGGCTGATGATGGGTGCTACGGGGCGGGCGGAGGGAGGCTCGTTCCTACTGGCGGGGAGGCTCGTCCTACTGGCGGGGAGGCTCGTCCTACTGGCGGGGAGGCTCGTCCTACTGGCGGGGAGGCTCGTCCTACTGGCGGGGAGGCTTGTCCTACTGGCGGGGAGGCTCGTCCTACTGGCGGGAGGCGTCTCAGCACGAAGCACGAACAGAACAGCCAGACAGTTTTATTTTAGCGTACTCACCGTCTGATGTCGTCTATGGGTACCTGTTTCGACGTACTCTCTACGAATCAACTCGCTGTTGACCACGTCGTTTCGAAACCATTAATTTGCGTGTCTAGAGTAGACGCACCTCTCCATCGCTCAGCCCATACCGCAGCATAAAGAACCGATACATAAAGTAATGATTTATTGTCGGGTTTCGGTTGGCCAAGCTACAAAATCCGGGAGTTTATTTATTCAGTGGCCACCTGGCTACCGAAGTCCAGTCAGATAAGCCGACTCTACCATGAAAAACCGGCATTGTTTGCAGTACCCAGAGATTATATCGGGCAAAGCTCCGCCAGTCTGGCGAGTCTCTACTCGGACTTGAATAGTAACGTAACAAGACAGCTAAGCCGATGAATTGCCATCCATTTGAGTCTCATATAAGCGTCCAACAGAACACAGCTGGTGCGGGTGTATGAAAAGAATGAGCACCTGTTTGATCGCACGAATA
>JAXIVJ010006334.1:10000-67547 GCA_036785665.1 Chirona hameri | reverse complement strand
TTCGGGGTGGGGGGGGGGGGGGGGGGGTGGGGGTGATGGTAGTACAAAACAATTTAACAATTTTTATCTCAGGAGAGTGTGTGCTGCAATATTTGTCTGCCAGGGGCGTCGCCGACGGGAGGGTCGGAGGGGGGGGGGGGGGGGGCATGGGTGGAGCTTTTCAGAAAAAGTTGGTGGGGCGAAATGTCATATTGGGTGGTTGTTTTGCATGGCTAAGGTGAAAATGACCATTTAACGTCAGAATACCTTCAAATCTGATAACAGTTGGTGGGGCAAAACACAAAGTTAGTGGGGCAATGGCCCCACCATTTGAACAGAAAACTCCACCCATGGTGGAGGCTTGGGAAAACTGCCCCACTTTTAGAAGGCGTTTAGCTAGTTTGCCGAGTTCCGAAAGAGGCGACGATAACGCAAAGATGAGGAGATCGGCACCCGCAAGCTGCTCTAGCGGTGCACAATTTGCTGGACCAAAGAGCTAATAGTGGAAACAGGCCAGGACCATCTCCCCAACCCATCTCACCACCCGGTGTAGTTCCAATATTAACATTTTGTTTTCCAGGACTTAAAATTAACATTTTTACGCAGCTTCGTGGCGTCACATCGGTAATCATCGTCATAACGAAGTCATAGTCATCGTCATCGGTTCGTCGTAATGCTGAATTGAATGAATATCATTTTTAGCTTATTATCCTCTACAAGCCCCACCGCCTATATTTCTGGGTTTTATTAGGCAAAACAGTACAAATTTCGCGCCGCTTTGCGGCGCTAACTAACAAGTACATACCTACCTACCATAACATGAAAATACCCCCCCCAAAAAAAAATGCTGCAAAGGCTTAAATACACCCATCAAAATGGGGTACATTTTTTCGTCATTTCAGCAGCCCCCACGCTCAAAAGCCGACCCCCACTTGTTGTCAGCTAAGATAGGTTTTCTCTCCTGTACGTAACAATACAAATCAGTAATGCGCTCAGTACAATGCCTTCTGAGGTTCCTGGTCCAATCCAGCTCATCAAAAGTAAACGAATAAAAAATGCTTAAAAGGGGCCTCACAAAATAAAGTGGCCGAAATCCATAGGGTTTTTCATATCCAGGGGTATTTTTTGTGGGTGGGGGCCTCTCCCAGGGGCTTGCCCTATCCTTTCTGAAGGTCTGGCTGCGCCCCTGCTCATGCGCAGTGTTCAAATGTCGCCATGCTTTCGCCGCCTAGACTTCAATCACCATGCAATCTTGTCAGCGTGCAATGCACATGTGAGGTCCATCATTGACTACGCTAGTGTCATCTGGTCCGGGGCCGCAGCAACCCACTTAAAACGCCTCGAGCGCCCACAATACAGGTTTTTGATGTGGTTAGGGTGTAAAACCCAGCGCCACTGTCCCAATATGGACTATACATCACTGCTGAGCCATTTTAATTGTCAGCCTATCAAGGCTCGCTTCACTCAAACCGACATTCCGTGCATGCAATTTGTGCTCCGTGGCCGCCTGGATTGTGGACATTTAGTGTCCATGTTTTCCCTGTCTGTTCCCACCCGACGCACACGACACACTGGGCTGTTTCCATGTCTGTTCCCACCCGACGCACACGACATACCGGGCTGTTTCCCTGTCTGTTCCCACCCGACGCACACGACACACTGGGCTGCTCCGTGTCTGTTCCCACCCGACACACACGACACACTGGGCTGTTTCCCTGTCTGTTCCCACCCGACGCACATGACACACTGGGCTGTTCCATGTCTGTTCCCACCCGACGCACACGACACACTGGGCTGTTTCCATGTCTGTTCCCACCCGACGCACACGACACACTGGGCTGTTCCATGTCTGTTCCCACCCGACACACACGACACACCGGGATGTTTCCCTGTATGCCCCCCCCCCCCCCGACGCACACGACACACTGGGCTGTTTCCCTGTCTGTTCCCACCCGACGCACACGACACACTGGGCTGTTCCATGTCTGTTCCCACCCGACGCACACGACACAATGGGCTGTTCCATGTCTGTTCCCACCCGACGCACACGACACACACTCACAAAATCGCTACACACGACCCGGGTGTCAACTCCTGCCACAGGGGTTAATTTGGAAATTTACTCATGCATGGGGTGCCATTGTTGATGCTTCGCTATCTACACCCATGTCAGACACCTGCGTGGTGTGTCAGTCCCGACCACCATCGCATTGTGTGTTCGTCACCGCTGCATGGGGTGTCGAGGTGTCGCAATACTCATGCGGGGGAGCCGATTGACGCCTCAGCTGGGCGTATTTCAGGAGTTCGTTCACCACTGGGAGAGGTGTGACGGTCGCCGCTGCTTGGGGTGTCGTGACGCGGGCGCACGCAGACGACGGCGCGGCGTCGGCTGCGCGCGCACATCACCGCCGGCCGGCCGCGCTACCGCGCCGGGGCAGTTGGGCTGTGACCTTGGCCGCGGCGGGTTGTGCATGGTGTGCGTGCGTCGACCGTTGTCAGTGTTCAAGTTGCAGTTGAGTTGCGAAAGGCTGTCAATCGTGCTGTCGTGATCGGATTTATAAGTACCTAATTGTGAGTTGTGAGTGCGTTCTTTCGCGCGTTCTTTTGATCTTAGAAATGTATTTAGTTGTGAATTTGTGATCGATAAACATTAGGTATGATAGCGTCTATATGTTTCATGTGCTCCCGTCACAACCAATTGTATTGCTTATCCGGTCGGAGCTGCACCGACCAAGCTTCTATAAACATATGCATATACGTAGCTGACTGTTGATCCATAGTAACTATGATTATTTATGAGTATGATTGATGATGCTGATTTGTGATGCTGGTGTTGATATCATGGATCTGTTTACAATAATTAACGGTGTTGTTAATACAATGGTTTTTCACTGAAATGTACTAATTTTTAGTTGCTCAGATTGGGAAAGTTGGCGCGAGTGGTCAGAGTCAGGTCAGAGTGCTCAGATTGGCATGAGTCTTGCGAGTTGCGACACGTCTCTTAGCCGGCGCCCGGCGGCGGCCGCCACCCGCCATGCGTCTGCGTCACGACACCCCATGCAGCGGCGACCGTCACACCTCTCCCAGTGGTAAACGAACTCCCGCAATTCGCCCGGCTGAGGCGTCAATCGACACTCCCCGCATGAGTAATGCGACACCTCAACACCCCATGCAGCGGTGACGTTACTCCTCTCCCAATGGTAAACGAACTCCCGCAATACGCCCGGCTGAGGCGTCAATCAACACCCCACGCATGCGTATTGCGACACCTAGACACCCCATGCAGCGGTTATCAAGGATGTTCCGTTAAACCTATACACCCCATGCAGCGGCGATCACGGTTGTTCCGGTACACCTCCCTGAGTGCTAAACAAAACACCTTCCAGGCGACGTACTTTAGGTTGTGTGGGCATCACACGGGCTAGGGGTGTTGACACCCTGCGCAGGTGTTGATTTTTTTGTGAGTGCACCGGGCTGTATTTAGTTGTCATGTTTTCCCTGTCTGTTCCCACTCGACGCACACGACCCACTGCACTGGGCTGTTTCCCTGTCTGTTCCCACCCGACGTACACGACACAATGGGCTGTTCCATGTCTGTTCCCACCCGACGCACACGACACACTGGGCTGTTCCATGTCTGTTCCCACCCGACGCACACGACACACTGGGTTGTTTCCCTGTCTGTTCCCACCCGATGCACACGACACACCGGGCTGTTCCATGTCTGTTCCCACCCGACGCACACGACACACCGGGCTGTTCATGTCTGTTCCCACCCGACGCACACGACACACCGGGCTGTTTCCCTGTCTGTTCCCACCTGACGCACACGACACACTGGGCTGTTTCCCTGTCTGTTCCCACCCGACGCACACGACACACTGAGCAGTATGTAGTGTCCATGTTTTCCCTGTCTGTTTCCACCCGACGCACACGGCACACCGGGCTGTATGTAGTGTCCATGTTTTCCCTGTCTGTTCCCACCCGACGCACACGACACACTGGGCTGTATGTAGTGTCCATGTTTTCCCTGTCTGTTCCCACCCGACACACACGACACACCGGGCTGTATGTAGTGTCCATGTTTTCCCTGTCTGTTCCCACCCGACGCACACGCCACACTGGGCTGTATGTAGTGTCCATGTTTTCCCTGTCTGTTCCCACCCGACGCACACGACACACCGGGCTGTATGTAGTGTCCATGTTTTCCCTGTCTGTTCCCACCCGACACACACGACACACCGGGCTGTATGTAGTGTCCATGTTTTCCCTGTCTGTTCCCACCCGACGCACACGACACACCGGGCTGTATGTAGTGTCCATGTTTCCCCTGTCTGCTCCCACCCGACGCACACGACACACTGGGCTGTTCCATGTGCCGAGTGGTAGAGTAAATTCGGTGCACAATAGCTCTTTATCGCAGCTACCAGCCATCTGCAACACATTTCTGCAGAAAACCCCAGAGACTGACTTATTTTACTCATCATTTACTTTTAAGTCGCATGTTTTTAAGTTTGCCACCGGTGTTGGCATTGATTGATCTCCATGGTTGGGACAGCGGTGCTGGCTAATGACTAGTCACTTGCTCTATTGTATGCGGTGGGTAGCGGGATATTTAGGTATTTATTTATTTACTTACTTTGGCATCATCATCATGTATTAGGTATGAATGTGTGAATGTATCAGCGTGCGTCCTTGTGTGCGAGTTGTACATGACCAGGGGCGCTGCCAGGAGCCCCCCCCCCCCTCCTGGCAGCACCCCTGGCCATGTACAACTACAACACAGGGGGAACGTGCCCCCCCCCCCATTGGTCCGAGGGGCACTCCGGGCCCCTCGGCCCCTCAGACTATATGGAAGCGGCGGAGCGGCCGAAGGGCCCAAAACAAAAACAAAACGGCTTACCAGGCGTAAGAGAGTCCTTGTTCTGACTTAGGGACCCTCACTCGGGCCGAGGGAGCCCTCGGTCGGCCTGGGGGTGCCCTCGGTTGCCCGAAGGGGGCCCTTGTTAGACTTACGGAGCCCACAGTCGGTCTAAGGCTCTTGGTTAGCGTGAAGGGCCCCGGTCGGTCTGAGGGACCCAGCCAGCCTAAGGGGGCCCTCAGCCGAACTAGGAGGGTCCTAGGTCGTCCTGAGGGGTCTAGGTTGGTGGTAGGCCTGATATGCCCTCGGTCAGCACATGGTCATGGTAATCCCTGATAGACACTGGGTGCCTTCGGGGCTCTGCCTCGTCTGGGGGTCAAATGGCTACTGCCTTAGCCTGGTTCTGGCTCCCAGCCTGGTTCTGGAGTGTATGGTCGCCACTGGGGGTCCTGTCTAGCACCTGCATAACCTGTACTGACCCCTAATCGCCACTGAGGCACCTGCCTGACCTCAGAGCTTATACACGCCTTCTACTGTGAACGGCAGACCGCTTGGCCACTGGCGGATCCAGTCGTCGTTTTGTGTGTGTGTGTGTGGGGGGGGGGGGGGGGGGGAGGGGGAAGTCGATGGGAGGCACTGGCGGATTCAGCCTCTTTCCGTGAGGGCATCTTTTTGTGGCCAAAAGGTATCTCCATTTTTTCCCCTCCGCGGATTTGGGCAGGTCACCTTATTTTGGTATTCGAACTTAAGAAATTCACTCTTCAAATTATAAAAAAAAAAATATATGGTGGATTTATTCAGAGAGAAAATATCCGTTTATTTGTATTTTTGGGGTTCAAAAACCTTTAATAAAAAATCCGAGATAGCCATTGTGAAGAAAATGCTATTTTACTTCTTATGACGTTTTTATTCGCAATTTGCTTCAAGACTCTATTTTCTACGATTTTTCGAACATTTATCGTTTTTCCACCAAAAATGGCATGACATGACGTCATTAAAACATCATTATCTCCCAAAATACTACACAAATTTCATTGAAAGTTGGTGAGAAAACTTAGACGTGATGTCGTTTCCCTGAATGAAGAAAATCTTCAAGGGGGTTATCAATTGCAGTTGTGTCCGTACCTATACCCAAATCTGAATAAGGTACTGAAATGACATTCTCTTCAAAATGGCTATCTCGGATTTTCGAATTAGGAGTTTTTCAACCCCAAAAATACAAATAAGTACCTTATCTGCCAGTTTCACGTTCATATCTATCATAGTTTTCAGGTTATTGAGAAAATCCGAGAGGGGCAGGGCCTATTTTAAGGGAAAACCATGGGGGGGACAAAAAGGTACCCCATTTTTTCCCTCCGCGAATTTGGGTTGGTGTTCTTATTTTGGTATTCGAGCTTAAGATATTCACTTCTCGAATTCACAAAAAAAAAGATTTTGTGGACATTTTTTCGAAAGAAAAAATATTTTTGGGGTAAAAAAAACACAAAATCACAAATCCGAGTCAGCCATTTGGAAGAGAATGTCATTTCCTTTCTTTTGACGTTTTGTATTTCCAATTTGCTTTGAAACTCGATTTGTTTATGATTTTACAAACATTTATTGTTTTTCCACCAAAAATGGCATAACATGACATCATTAAAACGTTATTATCTCCCACAATGCTACATTAATTTCATTGACATTTGGTGAGAAGACGTGGAATTGATGCTGTATTAGGTTCTGAAAGTGTCACATTGATATCTATCACAGTTTTAAAGTTATTGAGAAAATCCGGGAGGGGGCAGATTCTGCTCCCCCGCGGGGCGTGTATCAGGTGCAGGGGCGGATCCAGAAAATCTTCAAGGGGGGTCATCAATTGCAGTTGTGTCCGTACCTATACCCAAATCTGAAAACTCAACAGATTTGGTCCACTATATTTTGAGGGTGCCCATATTCCATTTTGTTTTATTGACAACGTTGGCTAGAGGGATTTTCAATATCAGTCGTACCGTTTCTATCATTTAAAGTGCTGCGGATGGTGCTAAAATATATTATTTGTACAGTCAAGGGCGGCCCCAGACAGCTGATGAAGAATTGACCAAGAGGGAAGTCGAAGTTCGTGACCAGGGGAGGGGGGACATGTGAAAAGCCGAAATGCCTTTTTGCCGAATGTTACTTTGTCGACGAGTGAAAAGGTCGAAATGCCTTTTTGCCGAAATGTCATTTTGACGACATGTGAAAAAGTCGAAATGCCCTTTTTCCGAATGTCATTTTGTCCACATGTGAAAAGGTCGGAATGCCTTTTTTGCCGAGCAGATCCTGTCCACTGCCCCTCCCTTGCTGCTGTGGTTTTGCACCATCCACCACCGCAGGCACGTAGCCAAGGGGGGGGGGGGGGAGCAGGTGCGGCGGCAGGTGCGGCCGCACAACCCTGGAGGCCAGGAGGACCCTTTTCGGCGGCGGAGGGCCCTTTGCGCGCCGAAAAGCGCCGATGAGAACGCGCGAAGCGCGGTATCATGGGCTCTCTACCACGCGAAGCGTGGTCTTTAGAAAGTTTAGAGCACTTCAGAGGCTCTTTAGGGCCACCAAGACCCTCTCTGAAAGACCAGAGGGCCCCTTGGACGTTCAAAAGAGCCCTGTGCATGTCAGAGGGGTCCCTGGCCAGACCGAAAGGGCTCCTGAGAGGGACCGAGGGCCCCCTGAACAAGTCGAATGGGCCCCTAGCCAGCACAGAGGGGCCCCTGGGCAGGTCGAGAGGCCCCTGAGCATGTCGGTAGGGTGACAAAGCAGCCAGCACAGTCCCTTGCCAGGTCATAAGGGCCCCTGGGCAGGTTGGAAGGCCCTTGGATTGACCCCAGCGGGCCCCTGAGAAGTTCAAAGGGCCCCTAGGAAGTTCAAAAGGCCCCTGGGAAGTTTAAAGGGCCCCTGTGCAGGTCAGAGAGGCCCCTGACCAGACCGAAAGGGCCTCCTAGGTGGGTCAGGACGGCTGATGCACATGCCGAATGGGCCCCTAGTCAGCACGGAGGGGCCCCAGGGCAGGTCGGAGGGCCCTCGGAGCATGTCGCAAGGCGACAAAGCAGCCAGCGCAGTCCCTTGCCAGGTCGGAAGGGCCTCTTAGAAGGCTAGAGGGCCCCTGGACAGACCAGATGGGCCCGGGCATGTTCAAAATGCCCCTGTGCAGATCAAAGGGGTCCCTGACCAGACCGAAAGGGCCCCTGGGCGGGTAAGAAGGGCCCTGGAACATGCCGAATTGGCCCCTAGCCAGCACGGAGGGGCCCCAGGGTAGGTAGGAGGGCCCCCTGAGCATGATGGCAGGGCAACAAAGCAGCCAGCGCAGTCCGACCATATAGAAGAGTCGCTGAGCAGATCGGAGGGGCACCTGGGCAAGTCAGAGGGGCCCCTGGCTAGACCGAAACGATCCCTGGGCCGGTCGGAAGGGCTCTTGAACATGCCGGATGAGTTCCTAGCCAGACTAGAGGGACCCCTGGGCATGTCGGCAGGGTGACAAAGCAGCCAGTTCAGTCCCTGGCCAGGTCGGAAGAACCTCTGAACAGGCCGAATGGGCCCCTTGACACACAAGGGGCTTTTTGGAAGGTCAGAGGAGTACCTGGTCAGACTGGAAGGGCCTCAAAGCACGTAGAGATCCCAGATGAAGATTAAATACAAAGAGGACTTACTGCACAAGAAAAATATTGAAATCGGAGCATTCGGGTATATTGTAACACCCTTCGTCAGCGATTAAGATTCGGTAACAGGTAACCTAGGTCTTTAAGTAAGCCGTAAGTAAGTAAGTAAGTAAGTAAGTAAGTAAGCTCGTCTTTAAGATGAGCAATGGCATATGTTACCGAATGCTTCTTAATCGCTAACGAAGGATGTTACAATATACCCGCAAGCTCCTATTTTATTTTTATTGTAGAGTAAGGCCTCTTTGTATTTAATATATATCACCCAATCCACGTCATGTCTTTCCGCGGATCCCAGATGAGTCCCTGAACAGGTCAGAAGGGCGTTGAAAAGGTCGAAGGGCCCCTAGACGATCTGAAGGGACCCTGGGCCTTTCAACAGTAAGAATGCAGTTGTCCAGGGAATACAACTCATTTTTTTTGCGCCGCTCCGCGGCGCAATTTAAAGGAAATAGTTCACCTTCAACATTAGTTTAAACTGAGATAGCAATTTTGTAGCCCGTGTTGGGAAACCCCTATCTGCAAGTTTTCTTGACTGAAAAGACTTTCCAGCCGAATATATTTGATTTTTTGGCGAAGAAATGCGGTGCTGGCGAAAGAATGTTGTACTGGTTCTAGCCCGGGCAGAGGCTATACCATCAGCCAATCAGCTTGCAGCTGGTGCTAGCAAGCGAACCGCCGGCCGTCGGTTGGCACATCTCCAATGCGAGTCTATCCTTACGCGACTACTTTCGAATCTGATTGGCTGAACCATTGTTTACATTCGCGTGACGTCAGGACTCTTGACTCAGAGAGTATGCCTATAGTTTTTATAAACAATACAAATGTACGGCCTTCTGTCCTGAATCAGTGCGATATAAGGCCATTTTTGACAACATAAAAAGCAATTGTATTAAAAAATATCATCAAATCGTGTTTGGTAAAAAAATTCCAAGGTGAACTATTTCCTTTAACTACAAATTCAATTATATGCGGCTTAGAAGAGAGAAAAAAAAACGGTCCGTTTCTCGGCGCATTTATGTGTTATGTTGCTATTTTCCTATATAATTGGGCAAAATATTTCACTTTATCATTTTTTTAACGCACTCTTAAACGCACAATAACATTTTTAGAGGTTCGCACCATAAGCAATGTGACGCATTGATGAGAATGCACAAGGCCCAGGACATAAGACTCACAATTTCGCGCCGCTCCGCGGCGCAATTTGTTTAAGGGTTTAAGGGTTTTGAGCTTTAAACAATATTCCAAGCTGGTATAGCTGATTCCAAATTGGTGTCGCTGGTTCCAAAGTTGAAATGTCAGTTTGCTAACTTCAGGTCCTAAAAGTTGGTATGGCCCATGCCATACCTGTCATACTGCATTTTCATCCTTGTAACGTGGTTTTTCATCCGTTTTGTTTGGACCTTTCAACGCTTGGGAAGGGGCCCTTTCAGCTCTCGGGAAGGGGGCCCTTTCGAGGCGCCGCACCCCCCTGGACGAAATCCTGGCTACGTGCCTGCACCAGGGTTTGCATTAGAGGTGGCAAAAGTTGTCAGCAGGTTTCATAGCCATTCTGCAGCTTTTTGAAGGCCAATTAGCTGACAAAAAATTACTTGGTCATCTAAATCCTCTGTATCCGAATGGGGGAGGGGGCAATCGTCTCCCCGCCTGCCTACATGCGCCCCTACCTTCTACCTCCAGAAGCTCCCCGGCTACAGTTCCCGCTCAGCGGGGAATAGACCCTCCAGGAGCTCCCCGGCTACGGTTCCCGCTCAGCGGGGAATAGCCGACGAACCAAACATCCAGTCAGATATCAGTGCGTGCGCAGTTTTTTTTTCTCGTGTGCGCGGCCGCATGACACCAACACTGACGGCCGGAAGTGAGTAGCGACACGACGGGCGCAGAGTGCAGACCGTAGTGAGAGTAGTGAGGTGTGTGGGTGTACCACGGGTGTACGATGGAGTGGGTCCATGGCACTAAACGACGGCGTTTGGCGCACCGTGGCTCCTTCTATACGGAAGACAAGAGGAGTGGGGACGACAAGATGTACATGAGATGCAGCACCCGAATGTGTCTGAGTTGCAAAGGGCGTGGCGTGTATGCTCGCGGGGTCTTTGTGGAGAGCAAGGGACACAATCACGCCCCCAGCAGGGCTGCAGTGGAGCAGTCTGCCGCACGCGCGGAAATGAAGGAGCGCGCCGAGACGACGGCTGAAAGCGTCACGCGCACAAACAATATTGACACATGACGACAATTGTTGCGCATGACACCAAAGGCATTCGGCATTCGGCAAAATCAATTTTTAACATTTCACATGTCGATAAAATGACATTCAGCAAAAAGACATTTCGACTTTTTCACATGTCGACAAAATAACATTTCGGCAAAGAAGCATTTCGACCTTTTCACACGTCGACAAAGTAACATTCGGCAAAATGACATTTCGACATTTCGGCTTTTTCACGTCGACAAAATGATATTTCGGCAAAAGGACATTTCGATCTTTTCACATGTCGACAAAATGACATTCGGCAAAAAGACATTTCGACTTTTTCACATGTCGGCAAAATCACATTTCGGCAAAAAGACATTTCGATTTTTTCACATGTCGGTAAAATGACATTCGGCAAAAGGACATTTAGACTTTTTCACATTTCGGCAAAATCACATTTCGACCTTTTGACATGTCGTCAAAAAGACATTTCGTCAAAGTGTCCTTCGACAATATGCATTCGCCAAAATGACATTCGGCAAAATGACATTCGCCAATGTATCCTGTAACCCCTCAGAGCCCCTCGAGTCCGATACGTTGTTGCCTCTGGTATAAAGGCACGTTGGTGCCCCTTCATGGTTGGTGCCCAAGGAACAGGAGGCATTCAGGGGCATTTTTTGACATAATTTAGCAACTTTAATTTATCATCATTTCGCGATTTTTTCTTCTTCTCTCCAGTGACCAATGCTTGTGATTTCATGGCGGCACCAGACCATTGTTTTTCCTCCTGGAGTTAAGGAGCCACAGTGCCTCGGTGTCTCCCCTCGCCCCACAGTGCCGCCTACCGTCACGATGGTGCCCCTGGTACACCGGTGCGGTGGTGTCTGCCCTTGGTTCACTGGCACGGTGGTGCCCCTGGTACACCGGCGCGGTAGTGCCATTGGTTCAAAGAACACTGAATGATTTGCGCCGCAAAGCGGCGCGGATTTTTTGGCTTTATTTTGGCGGTGCCCTTGGTGCCCCGGGGCACTGGTCATGACCCCCGTGACCCCCCCCCCCCTGTATCCGCCACTGATCAGGTGCGCTGTTCCATCATTGTCTATCATTGAAAGCAAGGGATACATACAAACTTCAAATTAAATCACTCGAGAGAAGAAAAAACTTCCGTTTTCATGAAATTTTCTCCTAAGATCACTGCTTTTCACGTTCAGTGCAGGGAACGCGCAAGGGGGCAGGGGGGGGGGGGGGGCATACTTGTATTGCATGCCAACCCCCTCCCTCCCCTCCCCCAGATTCCTGTGGGGGGGGGGGGGGGCATTTGCCCCTGATGTCTACCCCCTGGATCCGCCAGTGGGGGCGGATACCCTCCCCCTTAGGTTTTTTGGAAATAGCGGAAAACGACGCCATTTCGCGACGCCATTTTTTGGGGTACAACTGCTTGCCTATCAATTGCCCAAATCCTGTTAATTTGTTTACCTCGGGTCTCCTCAGGTCACGTTCCTAAGTCAAGTCTAGTGATTCCACCTCCAAAAAATGTAAGGTCATGCCGCAGCCACATTGTTTGACCGATCAGTTAGATACACACAGAATTTAATCAGGTCATAAACACCTACAATTCTGCTATTTCGGATTATTTTTACATCGGTGACCTAAGGTGTAGTCTATTTTGTGACCTCCCAATTATAAGTTATTGGGGGAACATGAAAATGCATATAAATCCACAGGAAATGGCTAAATTTGACCAATTTTCACCAGTCCCGCATCTTTTGCAAAATACAAAGATCCAGTGGCGGATCTACGGTTGGGGAAAATGGGAAATTTCCCTGCCCCCCCCCCTAACCGCCTGGAATCGGCGTAAGATTGACGCATTTCCTGATACAAAAGAAAATCTAAGCAACTTTTACTAAGGAAAGTTAACTTTAAATCAGCTATCAATGCATAAGCAAGCCAAATCCGATGCGTTTTCAGAATTGTGTGAGACTTTTTTGAATTTTGCTAATCCCCCAACCACCCGTTCTGGATCCGCCAATATAAAGATCCATGTGGTATTTTTATCCTGTGACCTCCACGAGGTAAAATATATTCACCCTGAGGTCAATCGTCATTTTTCTTCCAGAACTTTTTTTTTACCGAACCAGTAAGGCGCCATAGTTGGCGATGAACGAGCGAACGCAAAGGAAATGTATGGTGAATTTCAACTCGATCAGGGAAGTAGTTTCTGAGATACAAATACGTGGTGCACACGTGCGCACGTGCAGAAGCACACCACCCCTGACTTGTGGGAATGTGGCGGCTGAGAGATCCCTAACCACACTCCAAATTTGAACACAATTGGCTCAGCAGTTTCCCCACCCACTCCAAATTGTATGGCGACGTTCCTGATCCAACAGCTCCCGAGCTCCCCCCACTCTGCCGCTAATGGGCAATTGTTCAAAATATATTGAAATTAACATATTCCGGAAATAATTTAAAGATGCTTATTTTGGCTGGGAAATACTCAAGCTTAGGAATATCATGACATTTGTATTGGATTTGTATACATTTATCGGCGGAACGGCGACGGCTCCATGGAGAACGTTTCTCGCTGACAAAACTTGTTCAGGGGCGATAGGTCGACTGTTCTCCGAGGCGAGCCGTCATGTTTACGGGTGATGACCATACGGTGACACCACGATACAGGCTCCCCATAGGGTACACGTTCAATAACCCCAAGAGCTTCATCGCGGAGCAAGTCTTCATGGACTTTCTGCTGCCTGTGTAGAGAGATACTGGCCGCAGTGTGGCACGTCCGTGGAGTAGCCTGTGGGTCTAAGTGGATTTCGATTGGTGGACCCTCCATGCAAGGCGTCGGATGATGGGGACAGGTTTGAAGGTGGACGTTTTATACCGTTCCAGGAGCCAGGCCGCCATTCGCTCGTTATTGTCGGGTGAAAAAGCGAAAGGGAGAGATGGTGGTCGGGGTGGCGCAGCAGTGCGCTGAGGGCACGAGAATGGTGTGTCCCCGACAGTCTCGGCTGCGTCGCAGCCGCCATTGATGGCACGTGTGACGCAGGGCTAAAATATCTTGTCGTTTTGTCGTCCTCACCGGCAACCAAGGACATGGAATTTCGGCGACCATATTCTGTGTCCTGCCGAGGTTACCGAGTCAAAAATAATTAAATGTCTACCTTAGCCCAGTCCACCTATCCTAACCCAGTTGTATCTGTATGTGCTAGACATATGTTTTTGTTTCAATCTCTGCTTCTCGCATGCCTTCGTTCTAAAACACGCCTTCATGTTAGCAGCTGCGCGAGTCTACATTCCAAATCACTAACGCAGCAAATTCCAAATCACGCAAATTTAATTTTTTTTTTTTTTTTTTTTTAAATTAAAAAAAATTAACGCAAATTCCAAATCACTAACACTATACTGTAGGTATACTATACACTAAATACTATATACTGTTCGGCGAGACAACCACGGCTGTCGTCCGGAACGACCACTCCTGGCGACCCTTTTACAAGGGACCAATGACATACCGCGCATACCCTTGGTTGTCGCGGTTGTCCTAAAGCCTGCTGAATCTGCCATATTTAGTATGCTTTTTCTGGCATAGTTACTGGTATCAGCAAACGCGTCCCTTCCGGTCTTACCATTTCATTGTTCTGACCAGTCCCCGGTCCCACGTGCCACCAACGACCATCCAAGCGGCATTCCTTCTTGCCCCCTCCCTGTCTGCGGCGCGGTGGCCAGCGGACACAGCGGGTGGTCCGTCTTGCGTCACTCCCGCCCTGCCGGCCCGACATTCCTATTTCAACTATTTTTAACACATTGACCGCTTTAGTCATTCAGTGCGCTGCGCGCGAGTGGCGCTGGGGAAGTACAGTGCGCTGTGCGACGCGCTGAATCCTTGTCCGAACTTGTGCAATGACGAATTCCACGCTGAAGTTGTGACGATGGTTGTGAGAAGTCACAGGGGCATATGAACAATGCAAAATCAGGTACAGACATAACTCGCTTTTGATTGGGGTCTCAGCCGAACGCCATTGATGGGGAGTGGCAATATTTTTCCAATGCCCATCCTGGTTAGTGGTTATTTTTCGAACCGATGGTGGCAGGGAGACGCTCAATGCGGCAATGGAATTAGCTCTATGCGCATTTTTTGCGCGTCAAATTTTCCGATCAATGTATCGACATCCTGTTTGCTGCTTTCGGGTACTGCTCAATATTGAAGTCAGAAAATAATTCGGCAGTATTGATAGTGCGCTAGGGTGTATAATGGCACCAATTGCGCACATTTTGCGCTATGAATTTGAATATCGCAGGACGGCAACCACCAACTCCGGTCTGAATTTCGACGACAACCACGAAACCATTTTTTTTAGCCTGGTGTGACGTTGGCAGAGGGAGGCGGGGTGCCGCTACGATCGCTAGCACCAGTGCACGTCGCATCACCGTCAGCAGCGAAGGCCGCTGCCAGGAGGCCGAGGTCCAACATCGTCTCGTACGACAGGTACATACATTGACTGCACCACATTGCTGACGTAGACCATGGAGCGACACGTGGTGACCTCTCCACTGCTCGTCTTGGTGGCAATCTTCGCAAAGAAAGCCCCTTCGATCGGGATGGGCGATCGGTTCGCCGCTAACATGCCGAGCTTGACACGGAACAGGCTGTCCCGGGAGAATCCGTGGGCGAGGTACTCTGCTAGAGACCACAGGTCCGACTGGGCACGCGTCTCAGCCACCGCGGAGACGTCAGCCCTGATGTTCGGGTCCGGAGGAGCCTGAGGTCTGTGTTTAGCGGACGTGTCGGTAGAGACTGTGACGGTAACTCGGGGGTGATCGCGGAAGCGCGCCCGCTTCCATTCACCTTTGTTGAAGATGTGATGGTCGAGGACCACTCTGTTGATGGTGCCTCACCTGCGTGAGGCCTTCTTCCGTCCCGGTGTCCGTGCAGCACTGTTCGCTTGACTGATCTCCAAGGCTGCGACCTGAAACGGCGTCGGATTCCATCGCCTGCACAGCGGGTGTAGTGGGATTGAATGGAGCTGCCTGTGAACGTCGGTTTCGACGGTGAGTGCGGAAGCAGTCGATGCAGCGCGGGTGAGGCTTCGTGTTCCATCCACGGGGACCTTCTGTGAACAGGAGATACTGTTTGTGACATCCTGGACACTGAGCCTGCTTCGCCCGATCAGCAGCAGAATGAGCAGATGGACCGGGCGCCGCAGCTGGGGGACCCGGAGCGCTGCGCTGCCGTCGGAATGTCGACATTGCTGACATTGATCACGACGGGAGGGCGTTACGAGCCATCTCCTTGGTCTCTACCAGCGCGATCACATCAATTACAGGCATTGTGTGGATGGCGCGGTCACCTATCACCTCGCGACGGATATCACTGTCAGATATTCCGTTCAAAAGGACATCCCGAATCACGTGATCGGTATAGTCCACCTTACGCTTACATTCGCACTCTGCTACAAACGTACAAGTCTCACCCTTACCGCGGACGTTTGCGGCGAACGCTCTAAATGGTTCGTCTCGCTCTTGGCGTAACTGCAATAGCTCTGACCGCAGGACGCCGATGGCGACGGGGATCACTGCGAGACACCGCATGGCCTCCAGTACGCCAGAGAGCGACCCGTTTACGAGGTTCGCGTTCGCTTTCAACATACTATCACCCAGCTCGGTACTGGCACACTGGAAGAGTTGCGATGGGGTCGATGTCTCATCTATCCGGACCCCGTCCGGAAGATGTCCCATCGCCGCACAAACACATTCCATTCCTCGGTGGTGACGCTGACGTCCACCTTAGGACGCTCGAGCTTCGGTCCCTGGCTCGCAGGCGTTCGAGCGGATGTGTTCTGTGATCCAGGCTGGTAAGCGAGGCCATGGTTGGCGAGAATAGCGATGGCGAGCTGCTCGGAGATATCATCACTGCGAAACCCGCAGGACGGCACAGAGCAGGACACGGCGACCATCGCTGCGTTACAGCAGGGCTCGCTTCCCGTGCGGGTGCAGGACAGCCACCAGATGCAGGATAGCCACTAGGTGCAGGACATCAGGGTGTATGCGGCATGCAGCATGCAGGTAGGTACCAGGCCATGCGCAGCATGAGATGGTTTCTTCATGAAGAAACTCTCTTCATTGAGATTCATATATTAACAACGATGAAGAAACCATCCTGTGAAACAACAGACCAGTGTTGGATATGCAGTGCAACCATTCAATATCTCTGCACAACCAAGCAAAACAACCAAGCAAATTTACATTTTGTCCCACCAACTTTCTTGCAAAAGCTCCACCCATGCCTCTAAGGGTCTGTTGGGCCCACCGAGGCCTTGGAAGATCGGTCTTGAAGGGCCTAGGAGGGATCCCCTCAGACCGGCCAAGGGCGATCTAAGGCCGACCGAGGACGCCACAGTTTGAACGAGGGTCCCTCACGCTGACCGATCGTTTTTTAGGCCGGTTCAGGGCCCCTTAGGCCAACTGAAGGCCTTTCAGACCGACCGAGAGCACCCTCAGGCCGACCGAGGTCCACTCAGGCCCACCAAAGGCTACCTCAGGCCGATCGAAGTCCCCTAGGGGCGGCTGAGTGCACCACCCTCAGGTCGATCTAAGGCCCCTTGAACCGACCGAAGGGCCCCTCAGCCGGTGAAGGGCCGCTCAAGCCGACCGAGGGCTCCCTCAGGACGACCGAGGGCCATTTGGACTGTCCAAGGTTCATATCAGGCCGGCCAAGGTCCATCTCAGGCCGAATGTGGGCCCTTCAGGCAGACCGAGGGCACCTTCATGCCGACTGAGGGCCCTCTCAAGCCGGCCGAGGGCCATCTCAGGCCGACCAAGCGCCTCCTTAGGCCATCCAAAGGCCATCCTAGGACGACCAATGGCCTCTCAAGCCGACTGAGGAGTGACGGTCCCTCAGACCGACAGAAAGCCCCTCAGGGCTCAGGAAGTCCGAGGGCAACCTCATGTAAACCAAGGGCACCCTCAAACCAGACGAGGGTCATCTCAGGAAAACCGAGGGTCCATCAGGCCATCCGAGGGCTATCCTGGGATGACCAAGGGTCCCTCAGACCGACTGAGTGCTCCTCAGGCTGACTGAGCCCTTCAGGCCGACTGAGGGCCCCTTGGGCTGACTCAGGGCCCCCTCAGGTCAACTCAGGGTCCCTCAGAAAGAAGGCTCCCCTCAGGCCGACTCAGGGCCCTCAGACTAACTTAGGTCGAATGAGGGCCCCTTCAGGGCGACTGAAGGTCCCTCAGGCCAACTGAGGGCTCCTCAGGCCGACTGAGTGTCTCTTAAGCCCGACTGAGGTCCCCCTAAGGCCGACTGAGGGTCCCCTCAGACTAACTCAGGCCGACTGAGGGCTCTAAAGCCGAGTGAAGGGCCCTTCAGGCCGACTAAGGGCCTCTCAGGCCGACTGACGGCCCCTCAGGTCGACTGAAGGCCCCTTCAGGGCGACTGAGGGCTCCCTCAGGTCGACTGAGGGCCCCTCAGGCCGACTGACGGCCCCTCAGGCCGACTGACGGCCCCTCAGGTCGACTGAGGGCCCCTTCAGGCCGACTGAGCCCCCCCCCCACACGGGTCGACCGATCGTCCCTCAGATCGACCGAGGGTACGTTTGGCCAGCTAAGGGCCCCCTAAAACCGTTTAGGGCCCCTTAGACAAAAATAAAATGGGCCCCTCACTCAAGGGGTACCCGCGGGTGTCCAGGGTACCCCCTTGGATGCACCCATGGAGAGGGCCCATGCCAGGTCTGAGAGGGCCCATTACAGGCCAGAGAGGGCCCATTCCAGGCCTGAGAGGGCCCTCGAAAGGGTTCTTCCTCCGTATCATAGGGCTCTCTGACAGACTAAGAGGGTCCTTGTATTATGTGAGAGGGCTTTGGATCCGCTTCTCTCATGGTATTTTACATCAACATAAAATGACGGCCGCCAGGCCGTGTGGTTTCAGCGGGGCATAGGGGGCACGGGAAAATCTCTCGGGTGCAGGAGTACCATTTACATACATACATTTGCACCCACCTGGCTACGCCTCTAGCTCTAAATCCTTTGATTTTGAATGTGCCACTCTACGATTTTACGAGTGTGATAGGGAGATCATGCTCTACATGTGTGCCAATTTGCATGCAAATCGGAATAGTCCGCTGTTTGACCTTAAACCTATGACCTGCTCTAAATCCTTTGATTTTACATGTGCGACTCTAAGGATTTTATGAGCGTGATAAGGAGATGATGCTCTATCTGTGTGCCAATTTTTATGTAAATCGAAATAGTCCGATGTTTGACCTTAAACCTATGACCTGTTCCAAATCCTTTGGTTTTGAATGTGCGACTCTAAGATTTCATGAGCGTAATAAGGAGGTCATGTTCTACCTGTGTGCCAATTTTTATGCAAATCGGATTAGTCCGCTGTATGACTTTAAACCTATCTGACTGTAGGATTATTATGTGACGTACTAAATTACAAGGCTTAGGTGATGGTGGCTCGGGCCTGAGAAGGTCAACGGCTGGGAGCCCGCCGGCTGAGCCGCACGTGGCCTCAGGCGTGGAAAGACTGGCGGCTGAGCTCAGGTGCGAGGGCCGGTAGATCGAGGCATTTCTCGGTACGGCCTCGTCGGGACGACATCTTCAGGTTTCTTGTCCCCATCAAAATTAACACTGCGATACCCAGGTGTCGCAGAAGTCCCGACACTAAGTTCAGAGCTCTGTCGAAGTATAAAGGTTAGTCGGTGCGGAGCGCCGTGATCTTAGCTACGCTCTGAAGTCCCGCATTAAAATATCAATGGGCAAGGTGCGGTCTGAGCGTAGACGGGTGTGGTGCAGCGCGTATGGTGAGAATTGGGTGCGACGGTGGATTGTGAGTGTGAGAGTACCAGAGATGCGGTAAGGTGCAGTGAAGATTCGCTGTGATGGTGGCAGGTGTGTGTGAGAGAGCTGGAGATGCGGTAAGGTGGCGAGTTGTTTGTGAACGAGTGTGGATACCTGTGAATGTATATGTGCATAATGAGGTTGTGTGGGTGTCGGCAGCGTGACAAGGTGGTGTGTTGTTTGTGTAGGTGCGAGTATAGAAGTCTGTGAATGAATGTGTGTTGAGCCCCAATATAGAGTTGAGGAGAATTACATATTTCCCCGGGAAGCAAGGAATGCCAAACTGATCCACGGTGAACGTTGAACGACATATACGGGCTGCTAGTTTTATACACCCGGGTGGCAGGCGGGGCATGTTAACGTAATGGGCATTAAGTAACGGAGGGACGGGATGCTGGCGGTTAGACATGGCCGACAGCATACTGGGTTCTCTTACATGACCTGCTCTAAATCCTTTGATTTTGAATGTGCGACTATACGACTTTATGAGCGTTATAAAGAGGCCATGCTCTACTTGTGTGCCAATTTGCATGCAAATCGGAATAGTGCGCTGTTTGACCTTTAACCTATGACCTGCTCTAAATCCTTTGATTTTGAATGTGATGTGATGATAGGGAGGTCATGCTCTACCTGTGCATAAGCGTAGGAGCAGGGGGGGGGGGGGAGCCGCCCCTAACATTTTTGATTTTAACATTACGCCTATGGGCGTTGCATGGAAAGAATCGACTTCAGAATACCTCCTGCCCCCCCCCCCCCAACTTGAACATAGTTCCTACGCCCCTATACCTGTGTGCCAATTTCATGCACATCGGAATAGTCTTCTGTTTGACCTTAAACCTATGACCTGCTCTAAGTCCTTTGATTTTGAATGTGCGACTCTAAGATTTTATGAGCGTAATAAGGAGGGCATAAATTTTAAGGAGGAGGGCTTCGTAATAAGGAGGGCTTCTAAATTTTGCCGGACGCCAGGAATTGCTTGATCGGGTGGTGGGGTCGGGGCCTGCGCAACAAGTTATGCTTAGCGCGTGCCCTGACCTCGGAAATCCATCCATTCAAAAACATTCAGACTAAAAAAAAGGAAAAAAAATGTGTTTCCGAATGTGAATGTGAATATGAGCTAGTTTGACACGCGTGTCATGTTCTACCAGTGTGCTAATTTTGATGCAAATCGGAATTGTCCGCTGTATGACTTTAAACCTATCTGACCTGCTGTAAATCCTGAGCACTTACTTCTATTTTCGGTGTCTAGTTACCCTGATATTTTGGGGTACAACCGGCGTATATTTGACAACTTCCAGAAAGGTAGCAGTGTCTTTTTACCGCATGCCTTTTATTTAGTGGTCGTGACCAAAAGTCCGTCATCATTTTAATCAAGAGTTTCATAAATGTATTTCTTGGAAATATTTTGGAATAAATATATATATATTTGTATTTCATAAGTTTTAAAATATTTTAGCTCGGGTACTATATAAGAATTTTGACATATTTAATAAATATAACACACTGAACATACTTTATCACACTACCAATAATTTCATATTTGTCCAAAAGCAGAACAATATGCGGCGATTATTGCTTTTTAGTTTCGAACAGCTCTATTACGTTTGTTTACAGTGAGCTCAGTGCCGATGCCAAGGCCATAAATATATGCCGAAGCAAGGTGCGGAGTGAGAGATTCTTAGGTTAAGTTAGATTCTGGCCAGGGCCGGTTTATCGCAAGGCGATAGATACTGGTTCATCGATTGGATTATTGGCATCAATCGGGTTTTTGCATCTGCGGCTTCTTGATGTACGTAAGTATACTTTAGTGGTTACTTTTCACTTTATCCATTATTGGTCAGATTTGAATTTGAATTGTTTTATGTTACGTTTGACTTCCAAGTAAAAAAAAAAATCTGTTTCATGGCATGTGGAGTGTCAATATTGGGTCATACTGACCATAAACCCACAGCAAATTCCTCTCCAAGTTACTTCCTTATCCTTATCCCAGAAAACCTGCTTAGTACCGCTTAGTACCTATCAAACCGTAAACCTGAACATGGAAGACAAAAAGGATGAGTACCTGGATGTTGGACGCTTGAGCCACAAAGCTACATGCCCTAACCCAACAACAACAACAACCCACAGCGTTTTAGATGTTACAAAACTTAACTATTTGGTCACTACACATCTTTCAAGACACTTATGTATCTTTTATGTTATTTAGAATGTATCTTACCTAACAATGTTGAAACAATAATATTTCCGGAAGCTGTCACAACTGATCGTCCACCACGATTGTTACCATATCTATGCAGATAGATATATCGACGCAGGAAGATACACAGGAAAAATAAGGATCGTCCATGACATAATTGGAACAATGGCCGTATATTTTAGGAGTGAAAATGCAGACAAATAATAACCTAACCTAACTTAACTTAATCCTACAGCGTAAATAAGTTCTGTGATGTCATAGCTGGGCCGCCATAAACACAGTCTATACTTGTATCAACGTCGGTCGTCACCAGCTGGCATGTAAACAAAGTTTGGCGACAGGCGAGGCAACGGAAGCGGCGATATATTAATTATTGAAGTTAAAATTAGTTATAGTGCAAAATGTCTTGGGGGGGGGGGGAAGACATCCATAGTTACTAAATGTGATATTTGCTATCGATTGGTAGGCATATTATAGGGATTAACTAATAACTAATGGTGGGTTTAAGGCCAAAATCACCCAATGTTGATGTTAGGCAGGGATGTAGGAATGTTACAAAAAGTGTGGGGTCAGTGAAACTTCAATATTGTCTTGAGAGAAACTCAACCCCCTATGGAAGATTATTTTTGCAGATTTTGGCTCTTCTCATCCTGGCGAACATTTTTCCATCACACATTTTTATGACCAAACAAACTACAAAGTAAAATATTTTAGCAAAAACTTTGGCCAAAAAGTCAGGGGCCATGGCTCATGCCCCCCCCCCCCTTCTCCCCTGTTCCTATGCATACAATGTTAGGGACTGCAGTTTGTGGTAGCATCAGCATGGGTCCAATTTTCAGGAAAATTAACTTTTAAGGCTGTGGGGATCAGGATGCATGGACATAATCAACATGGAACTGTCCTGGCAATCCCTACCTTCTGAGATCTCTACTGTGCTGTGACTGTGCTGAACATAAGAAGAGGATGGAACTTGTGTGCTTTTGTGTAAAACACTGTAAATATTAAGATATCTATGCTTCATCTGATATACTTATTTGAAGTGGAATGCCTCTATTTCCAGAAAATTAACTTATGGTAACTATTGTTTACTCATGCAGCATGCTCACTATATGCCCTGGTTATGGTAAATGACCATAACACTGCCACATTAAAATACCACTTTCCATCCTATTGATGGTGTTGCAGATACCAATGATCTTAAGTACCTATGCTAATAGCATGAGAAGTCTATAATTTGACATGTCTGGTTATTGGACCTTTACTTACCTCATTATTCCAGCGTCAACACTGGCAAATGTTGAATTCCCTCAGTTCCGGTCATTCCTGTAAATATGTCAATCTGTAAACTTTTGGAGGTATGCAACCTCCAAAATATTTCACAATATTTCAATGAGTGGAGACTGAAGATTATTAATGTGATGATTAAAACAATTATTAATCAATGGTAAAGTGATGTTTCCCCCACCATTTGTTGTCTGATACTGACAGGCATTGCCCCAGTAAGTTTCTTTCAATCTGAGCTTCATCACCACTAGTCAGCCTCATCTCAACCTGTCTGACTCTGCATTATTGTGCTGCTTTAACTTGAATGCAGTGATTACGTAGTACACAATTATGCTGAGGGTTGAGACTGACCTTATGTGAAGTGATATTGTTGATTCATGCCCCAGGTAACAATACACAAGGAGCTCTCAACTATTCAATACGTTGCCACTGATGAGGTAGCATTTCTTTCAATTTGAACATGTTTTGTTTAGATCATATGTGAGATAAGGCAATTGCTGCATTGGTAAACATAAGGTACTTCACAAATTTGGGTGCCTTCAAAATGCCTGGCTTGATCAGGAGTTTTGCTGGTGGAAAGGACAGAGGTTGAAGTGGATTTTTTGCAAGAAGTGTGTATCTTTGCTGTTTTGTTGCAGCATTTTGCCATCCCTAAATTAGACAATCAGTGAGAGTGTGTGTTGGCATGTTTTTACCATTTCTGTAAATGTGAGGTACAGAAGGGTCCCGCTACTGAACATTGGTGTTTCTTGCAGTAATTGTCAAAGCTTAGTGTTTTGTAAACATCATGTTGTGTTGTCTTAATTTTTGGAAAGCTAGCTTAAGTGTTTCAATTAGAAGCAATTCCTCTTACTTACCTATAGGCTTTAACATGAATGTGTGGTGTCTATGGTTTTGGCTTTTATGGAATTAATGCAAGGCTAGGTAATTGTTTACTAGTAAGATATTAGTATCTGATTGAGGAAGCTTTGGGTTATTGGTTAGGTGGGTTATTCTGGGAGAACCAATGTTAATAGTTTTCAAACTATTTTCACTGGGTGCTGTTCCAGCATGGACTGGCAACTACTCATTGTTTCCTTAACTCTTCAACCTTATCAGTTTTTTTTTCTGCCAGCGAACAACTACTTGGCACCTTAACATAGGATTCCGTACTGACAGGAATCATGTCGAATAGATTGCAAAGCTTTGAAATCTACCTTGCTTTGTCCTTAACCCTCGCAATGGGAGCTTTTTCACCTTCGCCCTACGGGGGGGGGGGGGGGGGTCTGACAGGGCCCCCTGTTAACTTCCAAACCAAGCAACTTAGAGCAATGCGGTAAGAACCAGCATGTTGCCTGTCATGAGAGGAATCTGAGAATATTCTATTTTTAGGTTTCAGGTCAACGGGTGACCTTCCAGGTCAAGTGAATGACCTCGGATTTACCACTTCCAGATCAGCGAATTTGCTCTTCAGAAAACCTAAAAATGAGAAATTGATAAATGTAAATAAAAAGGCATGTTCCTAGACCAGTTTTGGCTCAGAAATACAGAAAAGGTAATTATTTGTTCGTATCTTGTCAAAAAAAGTCCCCAAAAGTTATACAAAAAATGACGTCATGATTTTCTTACTCTTAGGGAGCGATCACTCAGTCAAAAATAAAGATATTGCTTTGAAATTTGGTATGGGCATTGTCCATACTCAGTTCTTTCACATATATTCCGGTTTTTCTAACATATTTGAAAATTTTGATTTTGTGGGGTTTTAAAAAACAAAAAAACGTTTTTTTCTTTTAGGGGTCAAAACCCCAAAATTGTGAAAATCCGAGATTGACATTTTAAAGAGAATGCCATTTTGTATCTTTGGTGAATTGCGTTGGAAATTTCCTTTAAAACTCTGTTTTCTACCATTTTTCAAATATTTGTCGTTTTTCCACCAACATGACGTCATAAAAACATGATTATCTCCCAAACTACTTAACCAATTTCAATTAAATTTTTACAGGCTGCATATAATTGTTGTAAACTCAGTTACCGAAAATTTCAGCAAGATGCGCCGCACGTGTAAAAAGTTGTTCAAGAAAAACCCTCAGGGGGGGGGGGGGGGGCGTCAGGCCTCCCCCTTTGGGCGAGGGTTAAAGGGAAATAATGGAGGAGTAAGCACTTCGACAGACAAGGCCAAAATATGATGTAAATTCATCGCATTTTGCATATAAAAATTCCGTCCGAGAGATATTTCAAGTTAATCTTGATGAGCGTTCCACACTTTTAACGACCGGTTCTTGCCAAGTACTTTTCGGTTTTCATCAAACTCCGGGCTTTTCCCGTATTGCTTTTTTACGCAATGGTGTGAAAGAATATATTTTGCGTTCTGCTTGTTGTGATTATATACCCGCCCATCCTTTACAATTAACAACCATTGTCAAAATTGTCAATTCAATCGGAAGCTCATCGATGCACGTCGACGGCGACCTATTTGGTGTCGGCGATTTGTTTCGAAGTGCCCATTCAACAACGTTGAACAGATTGATACAAAAGCGCCAGATGTGTCGCTTTCCAATAGTGGAGGGAAAATACCGATCATTATTATTCCCAAACTTCCAACTTTGAATTAGGGAATAATTTTATTTAATTCTTAAATTTAGATCACATTAGTTTAATACCAGAACGGTAGCCGAATAAGTTGTTGCTAACAAAATCAAAAGGTCATTATTTCCCTTTAACACGTGCACGGCCGGGGGTCTGCGCCAACACGAACCGCCGGGAGGGGGGGGGGGATTTCAGCCCCCCTAAGATCTCGAAAACCACGCAACGTAGCGACAAGCGGAAAATTGCGTTAGATAGCTCGAGACAAGCTCTATCGAAATTATATCGGACTTTTTTTAGGTCAGGTCAATCTTGAGGTCACCAGAGGTCATTAAAGGTCAGATTTTCCGGTTTATGGCTTCACTCCAGAAACCCCAAAATATCTCGGGAACTCTGATAGCTAGGAACAAACGGATACAAATCATGGAAATCTCTTGCAAAATGCAATCATCAACGTGTCCTCAGATTTTAAATTAGGTCAATAGTTTAGGCCCCAGAGGTCATCAAAGGTCTACTACCTGTCTGTCTGGGGTGGAGCGGCCGAGTGTCACCTAGGTAGAGTGCAGAGAACCATCAACTTCGCTGCCAGGCTTGTGAGTGGTGCTCGCCGCTGCGACCACATATCTCCTGCTCTTGAAGCACTTGGATGGCGGAGAGTCGCGGAAATTGTACACCACCGTGACTGCCTGAACGTGCACAGGGCGCTGCATGTCAGCGAGTCGCCCCCACGCTCTGCGTGCTCTCTTTGTGACGCGTGCCGAGTCTTCCCAACGCCAGACTCGGGGTGTTTCGGACGGCGTTGGCTCACTTCATCTGCCTCGCGTCCGGCTGACCGCCACTCGGCGGCAGTTTCCTTACCGAGCTGCCGCCGCGTGGAACCGACTTCCAGCGGCAGCCGTCCATGCCCGCTCGAGCCGCGCGTTCCTGACTGCCTTAAATCGCTGATTGACTGTATCGACTGTATCTGCTGACTGTATCGCTTTCACTGTGTGTGCGTGTGTATGTATGTGCTGCCATGAGCCGTGCTAATTGTGACTAGGTGCAGAATACCCACTATGTGGAGTGTGGACGCTCCTTTTAATACATGAACTTGATCTTGAAAAAGGCTATTTTTGGCAAAGCTGTTTTTCGCAAATAACATTTTACCTAATAAAGATATGGAAATAATGTTGACACCATCGTGTTTGTCTCGTCAAGGCACGTTGAATCATATTCACGCTGATCAGGTTAGGTCAACATCGAAATTTGACCTCAGGTCAAGGTCAAGTGGTGAACTAAGTAGGTCATGTTGCTTATTGGGAGACGTGTCTCGATGAGACAAACACATTGGTACCGGGTTCACTTATCTATTCTCATTCTGTCGAGTTATTGGAAAACAAGTGTTGGTGACCTCGGATGACCTCGGCTGACCCCGTAGGGGTCACTGAACAAAAATTACACCTGGGTCATCAAGAATGACCTATGATAACATGATCCAGAAGGAATTGAGAATTGGGATGCTATCATGCGTATCCCCGGAATAGGAAGCATTTGAATATTTCCCCATTGACTTATAATGGGGTCACGAAATTTACCCGACCTTAGGGCACCGATATAAAAAAATCCGAGATAAACGAATTGTAGGCACCTATGGCCTTATGAAAACCTGTAAGATTGAAACCAAGCGGCTAAAAACTGTGGCTGTGGTATGACCGCAAAGTTTTTGGAGGTCGGGTCACGTTATCTGGTCTGGTGACCTGACTGAGAAGACCCGAGGTAAACAAAAATCGAACTATGTGGGTAATTGATGCCCAAACAGCTGTGTCAAATTTGGCGGTGCTGCGCGATGCCGTTTTCCCGCTATTCCTGGAAAACCGGAGGGGGGGGGGGGGGGCGGAAATCAACCCGCCGGCCGTGCACGTGTTAAAACTCCACATGGAATTGTTAGTTATTTTCTGCATAAGTACAAATCTAAGGCTGGATATTTCCAGTTTGCGGGTAACTCGTGGGTAACTTACCCACCAACTCCGTTACCCGCGGGTAGCTGCCCACACACTTTTACCCGGTGACTTCCATTCGTGGGTAAGTTGCGGGCAGCTACCCGCGGGTAAATATTTAAATGCCCACTTACCGACCAGTTTAAAAAGCATCCCGGTCAGCTGATCAATGTAAACAAAGGTATAATATGGTCGTTTTTAGACGGTATGTGCTTAAAACCGGCATTGCTACACACGGGCTGGAGACTTCCATGAGTTCCAGACGTGGGTAACTCGTGGGCAAGGGATTTGTGGGTAAGTTGGCGGGTAACTCGTGGGCAAGTTGGCGGGTAACTTTACCCGGAGACTTCCACCAGCGGGTAAATAGTTTGTTGGTTATTTTGCTGAACAAACGAAATTTGGTCGATAATTCAACTTTTACGAGTAGGACATATGTGATCCGGACAGTCCAGTGATCCAGTGATCCAATTTTCAGCCGTTTTGATCAACCCATTTGGTCACACAAATCGCGTGAAACACGGGTACGTAAAGCGCGCCGCGCCGCCCGCCTGGCGTCTTGATACCTACACCAGCCGCGCTCTGTGTGACGATAATTGCATTTCAACGCCCGAAGGTCGTAGGATGAGATGTTTCATCCAGAGTAAGGCGGGATATTGCTTCTTGTGTTGTGCCATTAATTTAACTACAGTATTTAAATTAAGTGATAATCGGTCCAAAACAAAGTTGTATTAAAAACATTCACCGGCCACGACAACCTTATGGAATCAGCTAACTTTTAATTTATTCTATCGTAAAATATTGTACTGATCAGCGTCCGTTATTGATGCGTAATCCAATTATGATGTAACAAGGCGTCAAATTCCTCTGGCAAAATACTTCATCCGGTAACATAGTCTCCTTAAAGTTTGGTACCAAACGTATCTGTTCCCTAGCATCGATTTCAAACATACCGATGACATGTCCATGCTATCAAACGTGCAAATGACTGACTTCCGAATTGTTGTCGATAGTTTAACGACATTTGCCTCCGATGCTCGTCAAACCATACCGAATCACACACCGGAATCTGGGTTGCATTGCCCCATCCCCGTGTCTCGGTCACAGCCGCCGCATCCGGCACCCCTCCGGACTCTCCCGGCAGAAAGGCCTGACCGCCACGTACCGGCCGGTGCTATTACACGGCCCTGGCCGGTGCTATTACACGACCCTGGCCGGTGCTATTACACGGCCCTGGCCGGTGCTATTACACGTCCCTGTCCGGTGCTATTACACGAACCTGGCCGGTGCTATTATACGTCCCTGGCCGGTGCTATTATACGGCCCTGGCCGGTGCTATTACACGGCCCTGGCCGGTGCTATTACACGGCCCTGGCCGGTGCTATTACACATCCATGGCCGGTGCTATTATACGGCCCTGACCGGTGCTATTATACGGCCCTGGCCGGTGCTATTATACGGCCCTGGCCGGTTCTATTACACGGCCCTGGCCGGTGCTATTACACGGCCCTGGCCGGTGCTATTACACGGCCCTGGCCGGTGCTATTACACGGCCCTGGCCGGTGCTATTACACGACCCTGGCCGGTGCTATTACACGGCCCTGGCCGGTGCTATTACACGCCCCTGGCCGGTGCTATTACACGGCCCTGACCGGTGCTATTACACGGCCCTGACCGGTGCTATTACACGGCCCTGGCCGGTGCTATTACACGGCCCTTGCCGGTTCTATTACACGGCCCTGGCCGGTGCTATTACACGACCCTGGCCGGTGCTATTACACGGCCCTGGCCGGTGCTATTATACGACCCTGGCCGGTGCTATTATACGACCCTGGCCGGTGCTATTATACGGCCCTGGCCGGTGCTATTATACGGCCCTGGCCGGTGCTATTATACGGCCCTGGCCGGTGCGGCAGTAGGTGACGCAGTGCCGACAGCGGCTGACGCAATACTACGGCTGGTTCCGGCCGGGTCCGGTGCGGGCGGGACCGGGTGCGGGCGATAGCCGGCCACAGGTGCAGTAACGGCGTGACGGGCGGACGGGTAGCCGGTGTGGGGCGTCTCGCTGCCACCTATACACCTGTCGGAGTGTGGCGGACGGCTGCAGTGACGGCGCAGTGAAGCGGTGACGGACGGCTCTGCGTGACGCTGCGTGACGCTGCGTGACGCTGACTGACGCGAGCAGGACACGTCTCTCTGTGTGGGCGTGAGTGGGGCTCTCGACCGTGACGCTGCGTGACGCGAGCAGGACACGTCTCTCTGTGTGGGCGTGAGTGGGGCTCTCGACCGTGACGCTGACTGACGCGAGCAGGACACGTCTCTCTGTGTGGGCGTGAGTGGGGCTCTCGACCGTGACGCTGACTGACGCGAGCAGGACACGTCTCTCTGTGTGGGCGTGAGTGGGGCTCTCGACCGTGACGCTGACCGACGCGAGCAGGACACGTCTCTCTGTGTGGGCGTGAGTGGGGCTCTCGACCGTGACGCTGACTGACGCGAGCAGGACACGTCTCTCTGTGTGGGCGTGAGTGGGGCTCTCGACCGTGACGCTGACTGACGCGAGCAGGACACGTCTCTCTGTGTGGGCGTGAGTGGGGCTCTCGACCGTGACGCTGACTGACGCGAGCAGGACACGTCTCTCTGTGTGGGCGTGAGTGGGGCTCTCGACCGTGACGCTGACTGACGCGAGCAGGACACGTCTCTCTGTGTGGGCGTGAGTGGGGCTCTCGACCGTGACGCTGACTGACGCGAGCAGGACACGTCTCTCTGTGTGGGCGTGAGTGGGGCTCTCGACCGTGACGCTGACCGACGCGAGCAGGACACGTCTCTCTGTGTGGGCGTGAGTGGGGCTCTCGACCGTGACGCTGACTGACGCGAGCAGGACACGTCTCTCTGTGTGGGCGTGAGTGGGGCTCTCGACCGTGACGCTGACCGACGCGAGCAGGACACGTCTCTCTGTGTGGGCGTGAGTGGGGCTCTCGACCGTGACGCTGACTGACGCGAGCAGGACACGTCTCTCTGTGTGGGCGTGAGTGGGGCTCTCGACCGTGACGCTGACTGACGCGAGCAGGACACGTCTCTCTGTGTGGGCGTGAGTGGGGCTCTCGACCGTGACGCTGACTGACGCGAGCAGGACACGTCTCTCTGTGTGGGCGTGAGTGGGGCTCTCGACCGTGACGCTGACTGACGCGAGCAGGACACGTCTCTCTGTGTGGGCGTGAGTGGGGCTCTCGACCGTGACGCTGACTGACGCGAGCAGGACACGTCTCTCTGTGTGGGCGTGAGTGGGGCTCTCGACCGTGACGCTGACTGACGCGAGCAGGACACGTCTCTCTGTGTGGGCGTGAGTGGGGCTCTCGACCGTGACGCTGACTGACGCGAGCAGGACACGTCTCTCTGTGTGGGCGTGAGTGGGGCTCTCGACCGTGACGCTGACTGACGCGAGCAGGACACGTCTCTCTGTGTGGGCGTGAGTGGGGCTCTCGACCGTGACGCTGACCGACGCGAGCAGGACACGTCTCTCTGTGTGGGCGTGAGTGGGGCTCTCGACCGTGACGCTGACTGACGCGAGCAGGACACGTCTCTCTGTGTGGGCGTGAGTGGGGCTCTCGACCGTGACGCTGACTGACGCGAGCAGGACACGTCTCTCTGTGTGGGCGTGAGTGGGGCTCTCGACCGTGACGCTGACTGACGCGAGCAGGACACGTCTCTCTGTGTGGGCGTGAGTGGGGCTCTCGACCGGGACGCTGACTGACGCCGTTCTGAGGCCCGCTCGGCACCTGTAGAGCCTCGCACCGTCCCTCCGCCGTCCGCTGTGTCCGCCGTGTCCGCCGTGTCCGCCGTGTCCGCCGTGTCCGCCGTGTCCGCCGTGTCCGCCGTGCTGCTCCCCGGCGTGTGTCCGCTCCCCGGCGTGTTTGATTGAGAGGATAACCGGTGTGACCCCCGGCGACAGAGGGCCGGGATGGGGCGCCGCTGTCTGCCGGCGCTGCTGCCGGCGCTGCTGCTGCCGCTGCTGCTGGCCGGTGCGACGCTGGTCGCTGGCCAGTTCAGCTTCCCCGACAGAGCCTCGGCCGAACAGCTGCTGGCCAGAGACCGCTGCTTCTGCCAGGTGAGGACCGGGTAGCGTGGCTCCGCGCTGTGTAATGTTTGTCATGACGTGACACGGCGTATTTATTGTCCGTCATAACGTGATACGGCGTATTGTAGGCCGTTTATCACAGCACTGCAGTGTGTTGTGTACCGCATCGCATATCTAGACGTGCCGCGGTGTACGGCGGCCAGTTGGTTACAACTCGAATGTCAAGTTAAATGTCAAATGCCGGTAAATGCTGGTGCTAAGTGGTCGCACCAGCGTGTTTATTTGAACCGTAACACTTGGCTTACGCAACGTGATTCATCTGCTGTTTGTCTCATTGAGCGGCTTTGCTTATGTAATGTGTTCCGGAACCAGACAGCACCGCGCGTGGATAACTAGGCGTGACTAGGCGTGACGTGGATAACTAGGCGTGACTAGGCGTGACGTGGATAACTAGGCGTGACTAGGCGTGACGTGGATAACTAGGCGTGACTAGGTGTGACGTGGATAACTAGGCGTGACTAGGCGTGATGTGGATAACTAGGCGTGACTAGGCGTGACGTGGATAACTAGGCGTGACTAGGCGTGACGTGGATAACTAGGCGTGACTAGGCGTGACGTGGATAACTAGGCGTGACTAGGCGTGACGTGGATAACTAGGCGTGACTAGGCGTGACGTGCATTAAGGCGATAATCCTGCCGTTTTTGTTTTTTTGACAGCTGGAAGGTCAGGTGGACGACTGCGAGTGTAACGTCGACACTGTAGACTTCTTCAACAACGTCAAGATCTTCCCCCGGCTGCAGTCGCTGCTCGTCAAGGACTTCTTCCGTTTCTACATGGTGAGGTAGCTCCCTGGTGTTATCAGAATCCGTGTGCTGCTGTTTCTGTGACGTGTCTTTACATTCGGTGACTGTCTAGCATTCAGTGACGTGTCTTTACATTCGGTGACTGTTTAGCATTCAGTGACGTGTCTTTACATGTGGTGACTGTCTAGCATTCAGTGACGTGTCTTTACATTCGGTGACTAGCATTCTGTGACGTGTGTTTACATTCGGTGACTCTAGCATTCAGTGACGTGTCTTTACATTCGGTGACTCTAGCATTCAGTGACGTGTCTTTACATTCGGTGACTCTAGCATTCAGTGACGTGTCTTTACATTCGGTGACTCTAGCATTCAGTGACGTGTCTTTACATTCGGTGACTCTAGCATTCAGTGACGTGTCTTTACATTCGGTGACTCTAGCATTCAGTGACGTGTCCTTACATTCGGTGACTTGGTCCAACTTTCATTGACGTGTCCTTACATTCGGTGACTGTCTAGCATTCAGTGACGTGTCATTTCTTCAGCACCTTGTTTTACAATCCACTCACGACATATGATCAATATTTCCCGCGACGTGGCCTACCTTTCAGTACGTACTAGTGATGTAAATCGGAGTCCAAATTTTTGGACGTCCGAAAATAGTCCGATTCCGATTTAGACTTCGGTCGGTCAGCCACAGATATTTTGGCCAATTTTCGGGCAAGGCACAATTCACACATTTGCCTACCTCACAGGCAGTTCATTGCATGACCCTCCGATGTTTTCTAACGAAGTGTTGTATGACTAATGTATTTAAATGGGAAATTGAATGAAGGATGATATGATGGCAATTGTGGACATGAAATAAGGTAAAAACATCACTAATTGTTATGTATAGGATGTTTGCAAAATTGGGCTATTTTCGGACTCTTGGACTCATCGGACACTTTTCGGTCAACATCGTCATATTTGATCGGACTTTGGATCGGACATGATTTGGCAAATTTCCGAATCTTACACCACTAGCACGTACTATGTCTGGTGTGTCGCAATAATGTGTTTGCTGTGCGTTTTTAATGTGCAGAAAGTGTCTACACATGCTGGATATCTTATCCCGAAAGTTCCCTCGGTGCTTTAATTTTGCATCCTGAGGCCTCTTGCACCAAATTTACCCATCTTGGTACAACGCAATTCTACCTAGGAAGATCTAAAATGCAGAAGAGATTAGCAGACAATGTCATGCTCCGAGCCTATGGGACCGATTTGGTCGAATCCTTCACTAATCGATCTGGCATGGTCTGAAACGGCACGGTACAGAGTTTCGACCACTTTGGTCAAGGCTAAGTTGACCAAATTTTACAAAAACTGCTTAATATTGCTGAGCGTCCTAATAATCAGCGTGAAAATATGGTTCACGATATCAGCAATATTCAACAATAGGAAGTCGTTTGTAAATCGCGAAGTACTCGTATGGGGCGGCCCGAACTTGGAAACGTTGAAAAACATTGCATTTCAATTACATTTTAAGCTTAATGATTTAAAAAGAAATACGCTGTAATTTATGCACTTCAATCATGTTTCAAAACCACACTAAGGACACTATATTTTCACGCGGATCATTAGGACGTTCAGCAATACCAAGCAGTTTGGGTCAAATTTGGTCAACTTAGCCTTGACCAAAGTGGTCGAAACTCTGTACCGTGCCGTTTCAGACCATACCAGATCGATTAGTGAAGGATTCGACCAAATCAGACCAATATAGGCCTGGGGCATGACATTGCTAATCTCGTCTGCGTTTTAGACCATACTGGGTAGAATTGCGTTTTACCTGGGTAGGTAAGTTTGGTGTACGAGGCCTCTGATCAGTTTCGTCATTCTCTGTACCCAAAATTACCGTCCAGTGATGTGTCTGGCATGTGTTTTACCTTGTCTGAAGTGTCTGCAATCTTCATGTTGGCTGACTCAATTCCTTCAGCGCTTTGATTTTGCTCTCTAATTCGTTTTTCTTCTTCTATTTTCTGTGACCTGAGTTACCGTCTCCAATGATGTCTCTGGTGTGTGTTTTACTGTGTCGGAAGTGTCTGGGCACCGGCTGGCATATAATGACCGCGAGCCTTATCTATAATCCAAGCAGTCTGTTACCTGTATCGAAAATGAAGCCAAAACCCCGATGACAGATACAAAGCATCGCCTTGCCAGGGCAAAATACTATGTCACTGATTACAACATATATACATCGTATAAAGCTTCCTTGTTTTGTTGTTGTTGTTGTTGTTGTAAGGTATCAGAGAATGCTTGATGTCACACGCCACTTCCAAATGTGATCGTTCCCCACTATTTTGTCATCGAGGCCGTGCTGTGTTGTTATCTTCACACGAAAATATGTCGCTATCAAAATGGTCTTGGGCAACATTTATATAACGACTCTTGAAACAAATTGTTTTCATTCTTTGTTCATTTTTACGCATGACGCCCAATAAGTGACCCATATGTGTTTGTGTGTGTGTGTGTGTGTGTGTGTGTGTGTGTGTGTGTGTGTGTGTGTGTGTGTGTGTGTGTGTGTGTGTGTGTGTGTGTGTGTGTGTGTGTGTGTGTGTGTGTGTGTGTGTGTGTGTGTGTGTGTGTGTGTGTGTGTGTGTGTGTGTGTGTGTGTGTGTGTGTGTGTGTGTGTGTGTGTGTGTGTGTGTGTGTGTGTGTGTGTGTGTGTGTGTGTGTGTGTGTGTGTGTGTGTGTGTGTGTGTGTGTGTGTGTGTGTGTGTGTGTGTGTGTGTGTGTGTGTGTGTGTGTGTGTGTGTGTGTGTGTGTGTGTGTGTGTGTGTGTGTGTGTGTGTGTGTGTGTGTGTGTGTGTGTGTGTGTGTGTGTGTGTGTGTGTGTGTGTGTGTGTGTGTGTGTGTGTGTGTGTGTGTGTGTGTGTGTGTGTGTGTGTGTGTGTGTGTGTGTGTGTGTGTGTGTGTGTGTGTGTGTGTGTGTGTGTGTGTGTGTGTGTGTGTGTGTGTGTGTGTGTGTGTGTGTGTGTGTGTGTGTGTGTGTGTGTGTGTGTGTGTGTGTGTGTGTGTGTGTGTGTGTGTGTGTGTGTGTGTGTGTGTGTGTGTGTGTGTGTGTGTGTGTGTGTGTGTGTGTGTGTGTGTGTGTGTGTGTGTGTGTGTGTGTGTGTGTGTGTGTGTGTGTGTGTGTGTGTGTGTGTGTGTGTGTGTGTGTGTGTGTGTGTGTGTGTGTGTGTGTGTGTGTGTGTGTGTGTGTGTGTGTGTGTGTGTGTGTGTGTGTGTGTGTGTGTGTGTGTGTGTGTGTGTGTGTGTGTGTGTGTGTGTGTGTGTGTGTGTGTGTGTGTGTGTGTGTGTGTGTGTGTGTGTGTGTGTGTGTGTGTGTGTGTGTGTGTGTGTGTGTGTGTGTGTGTGTGTGTGTGTGTGTGTGTGTGTGTGTGTGTGTGTGTGTGTGTGTGTGTGTGTGTGTGTGTGTGTGTGTGTGTGTGTGTGTGTGTGTGTGTGTGTGTGTGTGTGTGTGTGTGTGTGTGTGTGTGTGTGTGTGTGTGTGTGTGTGTGTGTGTGTGTGTGTGTGTGTGTGTGTGTGTGTGTGTGTGTGTGTGTGTGTGTGTGTGTGTGTGTGTGTGTGTGTGTGTGTGTGTGTGTGTGTGTGTGTGTGTGTGTGTGTGTGTGTGTGTGTGTGTGTGTGTGTGTGTGTGTGTGTGTGTGTGTGTGTGTGTGTGTGTGTGTGTGTGTGTGTGTGTGTGTGTGTGTGTGTGTGTGTGTGTGTGTGTGTGTGTGTGTGTGTGTGTGTGTGTGTGTGTGTGTGTGTGTGTGTGTGTGTGTGTGTGTGTGTGTGTGTGTGTGTGTGTGTGTGTGTGTGTGTGTGTGTGTGTGTGTGTGTGTGTGTGTGTGTGTGTGTGTGTGTGTGTGTGTGTGTGTGTGTGTGTGTGTGTGTGTGTGTGTGTGTGTGTGTGTGTGTGTGTGTGTGTGTGTGTGTGTGTGTGTGTGTGTGTGTGTGTGTGTGTGTGTGTGTGTGTGTGTGTGTGTGTGTGTGTGTGTGTGTGTGTGTGTGTGTGTGTGTGTGTGTGTGTGTGTGTGTGTGTGTGTGTGTGTGTGTGTGTGTGTGTGTGTGTGTGTGTGTGTGTGTGTGTGTGTGTGTGTGTGTGTGTGTGTGTGTGTGTGTGTGTGTGTGTGTGTGTGTGTGTGTGTGTGTGTGTGTGTGTGTGTGTGTGTGTGTGTGTGTGTGTGTGTGTGTGTGTGTGTGTGTGTGTGTGTGTGTGTGTGTGTGTGTGTGTGTGTGTGTGTGTGTGTGTGTGTGTGTGTGTGTGTGTGTGTGTGTGTGTGTGTGTGTGTGTGTGTGTGTGTGTGTGTGTGTGTGTGTGTGTGTGTGTGTGTGTGTGTGTGTGTGTGTGTGTGTGTGTGTGTGTGTGTGTGTGTGTGTGTGTGTGTGTGTGTGTGTGTGTGTGTGTGTGTGTGTGTGTGTGTGTGTGTGTGTGTGTGTGTGTGTGTGTGTGTGTGTGTGTGTGTGTGTGTGTGTGTGTGTGTGTGTGTGTGTGTGTGTGTGTGTGTGTGTGTGTGTGTGTGTGTGTGTGTGTGTGTGTGTGTGTGTGTGTGTGTGTGTGTGTGTGTGTGTGTGTGTGTGTGTGTGTGTGTGTGTGTGTGTGTGTGTGTGTGTGTGTGTGTGTGTGTGTGTGTGTGTGTGTGTGTGTGTGTGTGTGTGTGTGTGTGTGTGTGTGTGTGTGTGTGTGTGTGTGTGTGTGTGTGTGTGTGTGTGTGTGTGTGTGTGTGTGTGTGTGTGTGTGTGTGTGTGTGTGTGTGTGTGTGTGTGTGTGTGTGTGTGTGTGTGTGTGTGTGTGTGTGTGTGTGTGTGTGTGTGTGTGTGTGTGTGTGTGTGTGTGTGTGTGTGTGTGTGTGTGTGTGTGTGTGTGTGTGTGTGTGTGTGTGTGTGTGTGTGTGTGTGTGTGTGTGTGTGTGTGTGTGTGTGTGTGTGTGTGTGTGTGTGTGTGTGTGTGTGTGTGTGTGTGTGTGTGTGTGTGTGTGTGTGTGTGTGTGTGTGTGTGTGTGTGTGTGTGTGTGTGTGTGTGTGTGTGTGTGTGTGTGTGTGTGTGTGTGTGTGTGTGTGTGTGTGTGTGTGTGTGTGTGTGTGTGTGTGTGTGTGTGTGTGTGTGTGTGTGTGTGTGTGTGTGTGTGTGTGTGTGTGTGTGTGTGTGTGTGTGTGTGTGTGTGTGTGTGTGTGTGTGTGTGTGTGTGTGTGTGTGTGTGTGTGTGTGTGTGTGTGTGTGTGTGTGTGTGTGTGTGTGTGTGTGTGTGTGTGTGTGTGTGTGTGTGTGTGTGTGTGTGTGTGTGTGTGTGTGTGTGTGTGTGTGTGTGTGTGTGTGTGTGTGTGTGTGTGTGTGTGTGTGTGTGTGTGTGTGTGTGTGTGTGTGTGTGTGTGTGTGTGTGTGTGTGTGTGTGTGTGTGTGTGTGTGTGTGTGTGTGTGTGTGTGTGTGTGTGTGTGTGTGTGTGTGTGTGTGTGTGTGTGTGTGTGTGTGTGTGTGTGTGTGTGTGTGTGTGTGTGTGTGTGTGTGTGTGTGTGTGTGTGTGTGTGTGTGTGTGTGTGTGTGTGTGTGTGTGTGTGTGTGTGTGTGTGTGTGTGTGTGTGTGTGTGTGTGTGTGTGTGTGTGTGTGTGTGTGTGTGTGTGTGTGTGTGTGTGTGTGTGTGTGTGTGTGTGTGTGTGTGTGTGTGTGTGTGTGTGTGTGTGTGTGTGTGTGTGTGTGTGTGTGTGTGTGTGTGTGTGTGTGTGTGTGTGTGTGTGTGTGTGTGTGTGTGTGTGTGTGTGTGTGTGTGTGTGTGTGTGTGTGTGTGTGTGTGTGTGTGTGTGTGTGTGTGTGTGTGTGTGTGTGTGTGTGTGTGTGTGTGTGTGTGTGTGTGTGTGTGTGTGTGTGTGTGTGTGTGTGTGTGTGTGTGTGTGTGTGTGTGTGTGTGTGTGTGTGTGTGTGTGTGTGTGTGTGTGTGTGTGTGTGTGTGTGTGTGTGTGTGTGTGTGTGTGTGTGTGTGTGTGTGTGTGTGTGTGTGTGTGTGTGTGTGTGTGTGTGTGTGTGTGTGTGTGTGTGTGTGTGTGTGTGTGTGTGTGTGTGTGTGTGTGTGTGTGTGTGTGTGTGTGTGTGTGTGTGTGTGTGTGTGTGTGTGTGTGTGTGTGTGTGTGTGTGTGTGTGTGTGTGTGTGTGTGTGTGTGTGTGTGTGTGTGTGTGTGTGTGTGTGTGTGTGTGTGTGTGTGTGTGTGTGTGTGTGTGTGTGTGTGTGTGTGTGTGTGTGTGTGTGTGTGTGTGTGTGTGTGTGTGTGTGTGTGTGTGTGTGTGTGTGTGTGTGTGTGTGTGTGTGTGTGTGTGTGTGTGTGTGTGTGTGTGTGTGTGTGTGTGTGTGTGTGTGTGTGTGTGTGTGTGTGTGTGTGTGTGTGTGTGTGTGTGTGTGTGTGTGTGTGTGTGTGTGTGTGTGTGTGTGTGTGTGTGTGTGTGTGTGTGTGTGTGTGTGTGTGTGTGTGTGTGTGTGTGTGTGTGTGTGTGTGTGTGTGTGTGTGTGTGTGTGTGTGTGTGTGTGTGTGTGTGTGTGTGTGTGTGTGTGTGTGTGTGTGTGTGTGTGTGTGTGTGTGTGTGTGTGTGTGTGTGTGTGTGTGTGTGTGTGTGTGTGTGTGTGTGTGTGTGTGTGTGTGTGTGTGTGTGTGTGTGTGTGTGTGTGTGTGTGTGTGTGTGTGTGTGTGTGTGTGTGTGTGTGTGTGTGTGTGTGTGTGTGTGTGTGTGTGTGTGTGTGTGTGTGTGTGTGTGTGTGTGTGTGTGTGTGTGTGTGTGTGTGTGTGTGTGTGTGTGTGTGTGTGTGTGTGTGTGTGTGTGTGTGTGTGTGTGTGTGTGTGTGTGTGTGTGTGTGTGTGTGTGTGTGTGTGTGTGTGTGTGTGTGTGTGTGTGTGTGTGTGTGTGTGTGTGTGTGTGTGTGTGTGTGTGTGTGTGTGTGTGTGTGTGTGTGTGTGTGTGTGTGTGTGTGTGTGTGTGTGTGTGTGTGTGTGTGTGTGTGTGTGTGTGTGTGTGTGTGTGTGTGTGTGTGTGTGTGTGTGTGTGTGTGTGTGTGTGTGTGTGTGTGTGTGTGTGTGTGTGTGTGTGTGTGTGTGTGTGTGTGTGTGTGTGTGTGTGTGTGTGTGTGTGTGTGTGTGTGTGTGTGTGTGTGTGTGTGTGTGTGTGTGTGTGTGTGTGTGTGTGTGTGTGTGTGTGTGTGTGTGTGTGTGTGTGTGTGTGTGTGTGTGTGTGTGTGTGTGTGTGTGTGTGTGTGTGTGTGTGTGTGTGTGTGTGTGTGTGTGTGTGTGTGTGTGTGTGTGTGTGTGTGTGTGTGTGTGTGTGTGTGTGTGTGTGTGTGTGTGTGTGTGTGTGTGTGTGTGTGTGTGTGTGTGTGTGTGTGTGTGTGTGTGTGTGTGTGTGTGTGTGTGTGTGTGTGTGTGTGTGTGTGTGTGTGTGTGTGTGTGTGTGTGTGTGTGTGTGTGTGTGTGTGTGTGTGTGTGTGTGTGTGTGTGTGTGTGTGTGTGTGTGTGTGTGTGTGTGTGTGTGTGTGTGTGTGTGTGTGTGTGTGTGTGTGTGTGTGTGTGTGTGTGTGTGTGTGTGTGTGTGTGTGTGTGTGTGTGTGTGTGTGTGTGTGTGTGTGTGTGTGTGTGTGTGTGTGTGTGTGTGTGTGTGTGTGTGTGTGTGTGTGTGTGTGTGTGTGTGTGTGTGTGTGTGTGTGTGTGTGTGTGTGTGTGTGTGTGTGTGTGTGTGTGTGTGTGTGTGTGTGTGTGTGTGTGTGTGTGTGTGTGTGTGTGTGTGTGTGTGTGTGTGTGTGTGTGTGTGTGTGTGTGTGTGTGTGTGTGTGTGTGTGTGTGTGTGTGTGTGTGTGTGTGTGTGTGTGTGTGTGTGTGTGTGTGTGTGTGTGTGTGTGTGTGTGTGTGTGTGTGTGTGTGTGTGTGTGTGTGTGTGTGTGTGTGTGTGTGTGTGTGTGTGTGTGTGTGTGTGTGTGTGTGTGTGTGTGTGTGTGTGTGTGTGTGTGTGTGTGTGTGTGTGTGTGTGTGTGTGTGTGTGTGTGTGTGTGTGTGTGTGTGTGTGTGTGTGTGTGTGTGTGTGTGTGTGTGTGTGTGTGTGTGTGTGTGTGTGTGTGTGTGTGTGTGTGTGTGTGTGTGTGTGTGTGTGTGTGTGTGTGTGTGTGTGTGTGTGTGTGTGTGTGTGTGTGTGTGTGTGTGTGTGTGTGTGTGTGTGTGTGTGTGTGTGTGTGTGTGTGTGTGTGTGTGTGTGTGTGTGTGTGTGTGTGTGTGTGTGTGTGTGTGTGTGTGTGTGTGTGTGTGTGTGTGTGTGTGTGTGTGTGTGTGTGTGTGTGTGTGTGTGTGTGTGTGTGTGTGTGTGTGTGTGTGTGTGTGTGTGTGTGTGTGTGTGTGTGTGTGTGTGTGTGTGTGTGTGTGTGTGTGTGTGTGTGTGTGTGTGTGTGTGTGTGTGTGTGTGTGTGTGTGTGTGTGTGTGTGTGTGTGTGTGTGTGTGTGTGTGTGTGTGTGTGTGTGTGTGTGTGTGTGTGTGTGTGTGTGTGTGTGTGTGTGTGTGTGTGTGTGTGTGTGTGTGTGTGTGTGTGTGTGTGTGTGTGTGTGTGTGTGTGTGTGTGTGTGTGTGTGTGTGTGTGTGTGTGTGTGTGTGTGTGTGTGTGTGTGTGTGTGTGTGTGTGTGTGTGTGTGTGTGTGTGTGTGTGTGTGTGTGTGTGTGTGTGTGTGTGTGTGTGTGATTACAGGTAAACCTGAAGCGATCGTGTCCGTTTTGGGAAGACGACGGCCGCTGCTCCCAAACAACCTGCCGCGTCAAATGCTGTGCAGAGGTGAGTCGCCTAGGTCGCCGTCAAATGCTGTGCAGAGGTAGGTCACAAAATATGAGTCAGCACAACCCCGCAACCACCCAGTGGTGTCATCAGGCCTGTGTGCAGAATATGTGTCCCGGAAGTGAACACAGTCTTAAGTCACCATGTCGGCGGTAGGATTGTTCGGTATGGCCACACACATTGCATCAGTCGACTGTCAGACACGTGTAACATTATTACTCTGACGTAGCCTGACGTAGCCTGACGTAGCCTGACGTAGCCGACGTCTGCCTAGCCGAGGCAGCCGAAACTCGGGATGCCAGACCATACCCGAAACAAAGCGAATGAGCCAGACGTGGATAGCTGATGAAATCCGTCAGTGTTTCGTCTCGCTCCAAGATAAGATAGGCCTAAAGCAATACAAAATACACCAGGCTGTGCACATGATGACATGCTATGTCTGTGGAAATATGATAGCATATGATGTGTCGTTTTTCCTCCTGCTTTAGCGAACGCTGCTTTTTGGTTTCCCGGCGTAGTTGTTTGCCAACGACAGTGTTCAATAACAATCCCGAGTTCGATGGATGTTTGCGGTCGGAACAAAAACGGCATTCGCACTAGCCAACAAACTTCGAAAGTATATTGAAATATGCGTGATACAAATGTCATCATGCCCGAACGGCCGATCATGAAGATTGCAGCTCTTTCTCTTTGGACCATCTCAGAGAAGAGAGGAGAAGAGCAATTCTGTGAATAATTACGCCGTTTTAGCTGAGGTTTAAAATGATTTAAATGGCTGTCCGGGCTTGGGTGCCAGCTGCCACTGATTGGTTTCGCAAGGCGACGACCGTCGTCGACATTCTGGTAGACTTTCCAGGTGTCTGTCAACCAATGGCCAACGGACCCGAACATCCGTTAGCTATCTGTGCTATATTTGAATACCATTCCCATTCAGATGATCTCATATTATTGGAAAGATATTGATTGTCAGGATGCTGCAGCTGGATTAATAAGTTAATAAGTTAAAGGATAGATACGTAAGAGCGGGATGTCATTAATGCGCTGAAAGGTCGCACGCCAAGTTCGGTGGACCAAGAAAGACTTCCGTCGATCGCACTTCAAACTTGTGCTTTTCCGAAATGATTACATCCTGTGAAGCCGTAGATATATTGAAATAGCCCAGGTGTCGGTGGAGTGATTATATGCTCGTTTTATATTTCATGACGCCGGATACGTTAATGAAGCGCTGTTCAAAATTTATCTCATGTCAAAACAGTGCATATATTTATTACATAAAGTTTCGGTGAACGCCCTCAGGCCTCATTGCGCCCGGAAGGTCCATGCTGTCCATCTGACTGTTATAAACATACAGCTTCTTTTAAACATGGCCATGCGAAATCTCTGAAGATTTTTTTTTTGTGTCTCCGTTGTGCCCATTGCACAGCTTCTTTGCGCCAGTTTGTGTGTACTGCCCGGGTGCCATGCTGTGTGGCAATGTCAAATGACCATACGCTGCGTGTATGGGCATTAACACAGACAAACTCACACCACGAGAATATAGGCTTCATAATTCAATGATCTGTTTCCACGAGCTATGGTACGTATTCTGTCTCACTAGCCAACCCACTATCACAGCCGCCATCTAGACACCGAGTGCGCCGTTTGTACCACTATCACAGCCGCCATCTAGACACCGAGTGCGCCGTGTGTACCACTATCACAGCCGCCATCTAGACACAGAGTGCGCCCGTGTGTAGCCTGCTGCTGCACAACGCGTGTGCTAGCGGCAGGTGGCGCATTGCTGGACACTGATAACAGATGAAGAGTCAGGCCACCTGTAGCGATGCTTCCGTGAGAGAAACTGCCACCAACCAGGGTGACGTTTTGTAGTGCCGACGAAGGTGCACAGGATGAACGCTTATCAGTCGGCAACGCAGACTTAGAGCTGGGTTGGGACTTGGGAGGGTTACCAGTCACTCATTTATACATCTTAATACGAATGAACTGCACAGTGGGCAGTGTTTCAGCTCCAGTAAGATAAGTGGGGACAGTTTCATCTCGTGACTCGCGAGCCCTTCTTCATAGTTATATCTGTGGACCGACTGTATGCCACGTGCACTTTAATGTCCACTTGTCTGACACTTGGTGTGTGACCCGGGGTGTGTGGCCGGGCTGTCTCCCCCATCTCTCATTCACAACCACAGTCTGGATGTATGTGTCTGTCTGTCTGTCTGTCTGTCTGTCTGTCTGTCTGTCTGTCTGTCTGTCTGTCTGTCTGTCTGTCTGTCTGTCTGTCTGTCTGTCTGTCTGTCTGTCTGTCTGTCTGTCTGTCTGTCTGTCTGTCTGTCTGTCTGTCTGTCTGTCTGTCTGTCTGTCTGTCTGTCTGTCTGTCTGTCTGTCTGTCTGTCTGTCTGTCTGTCTGTCTGTCTGTCTGTCTGTCTGTCTGTCTGTCTGTCTGTCTGTCTGTCTGTCTGTCTGTCTGTCGGTCGGTCGGTCGGTCGGTCGGTCGGTCGGTCGGTCGGTCGGTCGGTCGGTCGGTCGGTCGGTCGGTCGGTCGGTCGGTCGGTCGGTCGGTCGGTCGGTCGGTCGGTCGGTCGGTCGGTCGGTCGGTCGGTCGGTCGGTCGGTCGGTCGGTCGGTCGGTCGGTCGGTCGGTCGGTCGGTCGGTCGGTCGGTCGGTCGGTCGGTCGGTCGGTCGGTCGGTCGGTCGGTTGGTCGGTCGGTCGGTCGGTCGGTCGGTCGGTCGGTCGGTCGGTCGGTCGGTCGGTGGTCGAAGGAGCGCCCACAGACGGGGTGACGGATGTCGCCCCGTCTCCGGCTGTCTGTGCGTTGTTCATGTGACGTGACACAGGTGTTAGTGCCTGTCCTGACACGGGAGGCGGGGCGGGACGGGCTCGACTCGGAACCATCTCCAGGGGCGGAAGGGTGGCGAATGTATGGCGTTTACGCTGTTTGAGTTGTGATCTAGATTTGGACATACACTTTGTTAAACAAATGATTCTGTTAACATCGAATGTTTTATTTCCATATTTTCATCCGTCATTTCCTATGTTCAAAATTGTCTCTTTTTGCTTATAGTTGTACTGTCGATCGCTCGCCGACGGAAGCGTGACTGAGATTCATTGGAAGGCGTCACATCTGCAATCTAGTTAACACAGGACGGTCTCATTTCCAGGATGATCTGCCCATTGGATTGAAGGCGGGTGCGCCTATCCAAACGGAAGAGGGACCTGCCTTTAAGGTATGCGAGTACAAATTCCCGTTTTATATTACACTTGTCTTCGCCTATGTTAATATTCGCCTATGTTGGTGTGTTTTATAAAATGTACTTTTCCGAGAAAAAACAACACTCGGAACCTGTTCCACGGACCTTAAAAAGAGACTTGGTACATCGCTTTTGGTCCTCCTTTAAAAAAACCCTACCGCCTCGAACAAAACGAAACGTTGGAAAAATGCATTAAAGGGAATAGGCAACCTTTAACAAGGGGTTTTTAACTGGAAGCAGAATTGTAGCTTGAATATAGAAATCATATGATCCGCGGTTCGTTTTTCCCAAAACTCTACCTCAACGGCTCTAGAGCAGATTTTCGAACGAACGGCCGAGGTTTATACCAGATGGGAGTTTTATACCAGATTGACGGTGACGTCATAGCATTATAGCCAATATTTTCTGTTAAAGTCAACCGACCTTGGCTCTATTTCGCCAAACTTTGGGGCCTTGGCGACTGCCGGCTGCGTAATTTGGACGGTAATATTGCGATCAGTCAAGACCCCGAAAAAGCAAGCAGCAAACTGCGTTGCGTTACCAAACACCAGCGATTTGACGATCACCATGGACCACTTGTCTACGAGATGGTCTGGGGGTCCGGGGGGGGGGGGGGGAGGGGACAGCCCACCCGGTAGGTTCCGCAGCGCAGCGAGCAAATGCGAGCGGAGCGTTCTAAACGTGGGTCCCTGCGACCGTAATTACTGTAATGATAAGTTTAGGTTCGATTATGTTATTACAATATTGTTTCCTGCCACACCCTGGTCCATGGGGATCGTCAAATCGATGGTTTTTGGTAACGCACCGCAGTTACCTACTTGCTTTTTTCGGAGTTTTCACTGATCGCAATATTACATTCCAATATACGCGAACCGGCGCACATGAGCGCACTGTTTGCCTAATTCGATTCACCATAAACTCGGGAGGTGTGACGCGTTTGTGACGTACATCTGAAAATTATGTCATGTATAATACTTTATTTCATCAAAATTTCCACAGTCCCCGGGTTTTATGACCAATTAATAGCAGAATCGTTATCTTCGTACTCTGTTTAGTCATTTTATAGCATTCGTTCGAATCTTCCAAGGTTGACTATTCCCTTTAACCCGCGCACTGCAGGGGCTTTGCGCCGAACACGAACTGCAGGGGGGGGGGGGTTGATGGGGTTGATTTCCGCCCCCCCCCGCCGGTGAGATCCCGAAAACTACGCTACGTAGCGACAAGCGGAAAACGTCATTTGATAGCTTGATACAAGTTCTATCGAAAGTATTCAGTATTGTTTTAGGTCAGGTCAAATTGAGGTCACCAGAGGTCATCAAAGGTCAAATGTTCCAGTTTTTCCTGTTTTAGGACATCGCTCCAGAAATTCCCATATATCTCGGAAACTATGCTAGTTAGAAACAAACGGAAAAAATAAACGCCAGCCAGTGAAATTTTCAATCGACAAGGTGTCCTCAAAATTGATCTCAGGTCAATATTTGAGGCTCCAGAGGTCAAAAAGAAGTTTTTTTTAATAATTAGTTTTTCGCTATTTACTTTTTACTTAATAAAGATAACGGAAAACTGTTTACACCATTGTGTTTATCTCGTCAAGGCGCTTCGAATGATATACATGGGGACCTTGCTAGGTCAACTTAAAATGACCTCAGGTCAAGGTCAAGTGGTGACCCAAGTAGGACATGTTGCATATGGGAAGACGTGTCTCGACGAGACAAACACATTGTTGTCTGTTTTACTTCTCTATCTTCATTATGTTGGGAGTTATGACAACAAAGTGATGGTGACCTCGCATGACCTCAAATGACCCCATAGGGGTCACTGAACAAAACTTACACTTGGATCATCAAGAATATCTTATAATAACATGATCCAGAAATAATTGCACTAATATCATGCATATCTTTGAAATAGGAAGCATTTGTATATTTCCCCATTGACATATTATCCCGCGCACTGCAGGGGCTTTGCGCCGAACACCAACTGCAGGGGGGGGGTTGATTTCCGCCCCTCCCCCTGAGATCGCGAAAACTACGCTACGTAGCGAGAAGTGGAAAACTGCATTAGATAGCTTGATACATGTTCTATCGAAAGTATTTCAGTATTGTTTTAGGTCAGGTAAACATTGAGGTCAACAGAGGTCATCAAAGGTCAAATGTTCCAGTTTTTTCCTGTTTTAGGACATCGCTCCAGAAATTCCCATATATCCCAAAAACTATGCTAGTTAGAAATAAACGGAAAAAAGCAAACGCCAGCCAGTGAAATTTGCAATCACTAAGGTGTCCTCAAATTTGATCTAAGGTCAATATTTGAGGCTCCAGAGGTCAAAGAAGGAAAAAAATGACGTTTTTTTGCTAAATCGTTTTTCGCTATTAACTTTTTATGTAATAGAGATAACGGAAAACTGTTTACGTCATTGTGTTTATCTTGTCAAGGCGCTTTGCATGATATATATGGGGATCTTGTTAAGTTAACTTAAAAATTTGACCTCAGGTCAAGGTCAAGTGGTGACCCAAGTAGGGCATGTTGCATATGGGAAGACGTGTCTTGACGAGAGAAACACATTGATGTCTGTTTTACTTCTCTATCTTCATTATGTCGGGAGTTATTGACAAAAAAGTGATGGTGACCTCGCATGACCTTAAATGACCCAATAGGGGTCACTGAACAAAATTTACACTTGGATCATCAAGAATATCCTATAATAACATGATCCAGAAGTAATTGGACTAATATCATGCAATTCCTTAGCATTTCTATATTTCCCCATTTACTTATTATGGGGAGGTTGCAAAATTGACCTGACCTTAGGTCACCGATATCAGAATTCCGAGATAAAAGAATTGTAAGTACGTATGCCCTCATGACATCTTGTAAGTTTCAAACTGATCGGTGAAAAACTCTGGCTTTGGCACAACTGCAAACATTTTTGGAGATGGGGTCACTTGACCTGGTCTGGTGACCTGACCTGAGATGACCCTAGGTTATTTTTTTCTTCAAAGTGTGCGCAATTGATGTCCTGACAGGTGTGCGAAACCCCGGCGGCGCTGCGCGCCGCCGTTTTTTTCGCTATCTTTGAAAAACCTGAGGTGGGGGGGGGGGGGGGGGGGGGGGGGGGGGCGGCGGAAATCAACCCCCTGCAGTGCGCGGGTTATGGGGAGGTTACGAAATTGACCTGACCTTAGGTCACCGATATACACATTCTGAGATACACGAATTGTAAGTACTGATGCCCACATGACATCCTGTAAGTTTCAAACTGATCGGTGAGAAACTCTGGCTTTGGCACAACTGCAAACATTTTTGGAGGTGGGGTCACTTGACCTGGTCTGGTGACTTGACCTGAGATGACCCGAAGTTATTTTTTTCTCGAAGTGTGCGTAATTGATGTCCTAACAGGTGTGTCAAAAACCGGCGGCGCTGCGCGCCGCCGTTTTGTCGATATCCGCGAAAAACCTGATGGGGGGGGGGGGGGGGGAATCAACCCCCTGCAGTGCGCGGGTTAATATGACAGGACGCCACAAAGTGGTCGTTCGCACCTCTATTTATTGTATCAATAACTTCCGATCCGCTACAGTGACATCGATGGAGTTTGGTAGGCTGGTAGCACGATTCATTTGAAACATTTTGACACAAGAAAAAGTTCCAGGTCAGGTCAGGTCACCGAGTTATGACGTCACAACCAAAAGTCTGCGCAACGTTTTTTGAGCTGATGGATGCTCTCGTGCTGCTTTTTATTATTATCATCGCTTGGCGTTAGCAATGGATCATGACGGTCATCAGTGGTTGATCCAGAGGGGGGGGGGGGGGCATGCCCCCCGCCCTTGAGCCTCGGAAGGGGCCCAATAGACCGAGGGGGCCCATAGCCGATCGAAGTGACTCGAAACGAATTTCACCCCGTTTGCAAACAAATTGCAAGTAAATTTGCCCACTCTGACCTCCAGAGGGCCCATTCTGGCCTCCAGAGAGCCCACTCTGGTCTCCGTAGGGGCCACTTCGGCCTCCAGAGGGCCCCCTCTGACCGCCAGAGGGCCCATGCTGACTTGACGAGGGCCCATTCTGGTTTTATAGGCCCATTTTAGCATGTGAAGGCATATTTTGAACTAAAAGGTCCATTCTGGCCTACATTTGTCTTCATGTTCAAAAGGGCCCATTAAGGCTTGAGGGGCCCACTAAGGCCTGAGGGGCCCACTTTGCTACGTGGCCCCCTCCTTGACCGAATCCTGGATCTGCCACTGACAGTCATAATATAACTGCTTTAAACCAGATACTTTTATTATTTGGATGGCTGGCATGATGGACATTATTGTCAAAAGTTGTGTTAAAATGATAAATAACATGCCAAATATGTATTTTAGTGGTCAAATGAATAATTAAAATAGACAAGCTTTCGACATCACTGTCATCATCAGGTCTGAAGTTTTTAAATATTTTTGAATGACACAAAATAACAAAAACAGATTCGCTCATGTCACAATGATGATGGTATCCTCCAGTATGACCGTCACTGCTGAAAGTATAGACATGGAATGCATAATACAAAGTACCCATTTGTGAAAATATACGACAGACAAGATTTAGTGACTATTACATGCCTAACATATCGTAACATAATCTAACAAAATGTAACAAATTTAATATGACGAAGGTGACACAGTTATGAAAAGAAACCTGTCATGGTGTAAAATACAGACACCCAAACGCCTGCGTGATTAGCGAGAAAATGTACAACATTGTCAAAAGAAAGCATACTACGAAAATCACCTATTTGCAACATGACGTAACAAAACAAGCAATACGCAACCAGCGCAAGACAGGCTGTGTGACACAATCGTTGACAGCGAATGAATTATAACATGCAACTTGCAAACACACCCACACACCTTAGCGACAGGTCCTTCTGTAATAAGCCACCTCACGGTTAGATAATGGGCCATGATTTGAGTATGTGTTCAGGTTAGGGCTGTTTTCACGGATTTTGATTGATTCATCTATCTTATTGTCTGCTATGTCACGATTCGTGCTCATTATCTCAAGATGAAAGCTACTATTTATTTCTTTGTTACTAAGTCCGGTGTGGTTGTCTAAGGTGTGCTCGCCCAGTCCTGTACCTAGCCTGCGCAATCTAGCGTCGGACAGGTGTTCCTTAAATCTTTCCCGGACTGGTCGAGATGTTTCCCCTATATAGAAGTATGTTTTGTTGTTGTCATTGTTACACTGTTTACAAGACATTTTATATACGACGTTTTTTGTGTGGCATTTCCCAGCTGGGCCGTTAGGGCATGCATGACAGCGTGTCTTTCCTCTACATGAAGGGGGCTCTAGAGCAGATCTGACGAGTTTATTCTTGAGGGTGGGTCCACTCAAAAATGATAGCCTTATTGTTAAACAATCGGACAAATGTAAGAGCTTAGTGGTCATGCCTAAAACTGAATACGTGTCAAAAGCCTCTGCTTTGCTCACCAGTTACTTAAAAGTATCGACCAACCCGACGCCCGACCTGGAGAACAAGACCAAAGACCTCACCGCGAGAGTCCTCCGTGGTAAGGTCCCAGACCGTACGTTAGCCAAACTACTGCCTAGGTGGACTAGAACAGCGGAATTCTACGGTTTACCGAAAACACATAAGCCTAACAATCCGCTCCGGCCGATCGTGTCAGCCTGTGGAGATCCCCTGGATAAGTTATCCTGGTTTCTCCAGCAGATACTGACACAAATCCTCCATTTTGTACCTACTTGCCTAGAAAATACGGGACACTATTTGAATAAGCTGAAAGGGGCTTTTCCGGGGAAGTTACCTGAAGGGGCCATTGTGTTCTCCCTGGATGTGGTAAACTTATATGGGAGCATTCCCATACAAGAAGCCATTACCGCCACGATCAATCTGATAAGAGAACATATCAGTAAGATTAACGTGTATGGCCTTTCACTCGCCGAGATAGAGACCCTCCTTACCCACGTCTTGACCAACAATTTTATTCGTTTTGGAACAAACTACTACAAGCAAACAGAGGGAATAGCGATGGGTAACAGACTCGCGCCACCGATTGCCATAGCCTTCATGCATAACCTTGAATCAAGCTTTGTGAGTAATTGTTGCCTTAAACCGAGCATACTTTTACGATATATAGATGACTATTTCGGAATATGGGTGCATGGACTGAAAAGTTTGCTGGAATTTTATGAGAACATTAACAATCATCACCCTAAGATCAAGTTCACTCTGGAGCACACATACTATTCAGGTACCCTATCCTTCTTAGACACAATGATCACAGTCCACCCGGATGGAAGATTCACTACCGAACTGTTCATTAAACCCATGGCTGCCCCTATTGTACTGCATTATTAGTCTGCACACCCCAAGAAAACAAAATTAGGAATCCTAACTTCACAAACAAAACGAGCTATTCGAGTATCATCATCACCAGATGCCGCTGACCGAAGTCTTGACAAAATAAAACTTCTTTTCCTAGAGAACGGCTACCCAGAATATATGATAGATAGAGCATTCAGAACTAATCTCAGACCAACCCGACGCACTCAAAAAAATAAAAATGTAAACGCAGGACAAGTGACATACATGAGGATGCCATACGTTAATGAGACAATATGTCATCGTGTGAATGGGATCATCAAAGGATCCAAACTGAACTTAAGAGTAGCCTGGCGGAGTGGACCCACCCTCAAGAATAAACTCGTCAGATCTGCTCTAGAGCCCCCTCCATGTAGAGGAAAGACACGTCATGCATGCCCTAACGGCCCAGCTGGGAAATGCCACACAAAAAACGTCGTATATAAAATTTCTTGTAAACAGTGTAACAATGGCAAAAAAACATACTTCTATATAGGGGAAACATCTCGACCAGTCCGGGAAAGATTTAAGGAACACCTGTCCGACGCTAGATTGCGCAGGCTAGGTACAGGACTGGGCGAGCACACTTTAGACAACCACACCGGACTTAGCAACAAAGAAATAAATAGTAGCTTTCATCTTGAGATAATGAGCACGAATCGTGATATAGCAGACAATAAGATAGATGAATCGATCAAAATCCGATAAAACAGCCCTAACCTGAACACATACTCAAATCATGGCCCATTATCTAACCGTGTAGGTGGCTTATTACAGAAGGACCTGTCGCTAAGGTGTGTGGGTGTGTTTGCAAGTTGCATGTTATCATTCATTCGCTGTCAACGATTGTGTCACACAGCCTGTCTTGCGCTGGTTGCGTATTGCTTATTTTGTTACGTCATGTTGCAAATAGGTGATTTTCGTAGTATGCTTTCTTTTGACAATGTTGTACATTTTCTCGCTAATCACTCAGGCGTTTGGGTGTCTGTATTTTACACCATGACAGGTTTCTTTTCATAACTGTGTCACCTTCGTCATATTCAATTTGTTACATTTTGTTAGATTATGTTACGATATGTTAGGCATGTAATAGTCACTAAATCTTGTCTGTCGTATATTTTCACAAATGGGTACTTTGTATTATGCATTCCATGTCTATACTTTCAGCAGTGACGGTCATACTGAAGGATACCATCATCATTGTGACATGAGCGAATCTGTTTTTGTTATTTTGTGTGTCATTCAAAAATATTTAAAAACTTCAGACCTGATGATGACAGTGATGTCGAAAACTTGTCTATTTTAATTATTCATTTGACCACTAAAATACATATTTGGCATGTTATTGATCATTTTAACACAACTTTTGACAATAAACCAGATACAACATGGCTCAGGAAGTCAGACTGGGCCCTCAGGAGGTCGGAACTGGCCCACTGGATGCCAGAGTGGGCCCTCTGGAAGGCAAATAGTCGTCATCTGAAAAGCACAGAGGGACCATCGGGAAGCCAGATGGGCCCTTTGAAAGGCAGAGGGACCCTCTGGAAACCAGATGACCCCTGGAGGCCAGAGTGGGCCTCAAGGAGGCCAGATGGGTCCTCTGAAACCTAGGGAGCCCTTGGCTGGTCTGGGAGTGCCCAGACTCTGGTCTGAGGGCCCTAGACTGGTTAAGATGGCCCCTGGCCCCAGCCTGAGGGGTCCCAGGCCGGGATCTGATAGCCCTCAGACCAGAGTCTGGGCACTCCCAGACCAGCTAAGGGCTCCCTAGGTTTCAGAGGACCCATCTGGTCTCCATGAGGCCCACTCTGGCCTCCAGAGGGCCTACTCTGACCTCCAGAGGACCCGCTCTGGCCTCCAGGGGCCATCTGGTTTTCACAGGGCCCTCTGCCTTTCAAAGGGCCCGCCCATCTGGCTTCCAGATGGCCCCTCTATGCTTTTCAGAAGACCACTATTTGCCTTCCAGAGGGCCCACTCTGGCATCCAGTAGGCCAGTTCTGACCTGAGGGCCCAGTCTGACTTCCTGAGCCATGTTGTATCTGGTTCAGGGGCGGAACTTTATATATCTTTGGGAGGGCCCGCCACCCCATGCTGAGCTGAGCCCCCCCCCCCCCAATGGTGCTCCGAGCCCCCCAATGTTTTTTTCCCTCAAAATGTGTGCCCTTCCAAAGTTTCAAGGACTACTCGTACAGATGTTCTGTTTTGAATTTTGCGTATTTCATTACATCAAGATGTGATTCCATCTTATAAGTATACGAGCATTGTGATTTGTGATACCATCTGCGACTACTTTTTCTATTATGATATAATGGATAAGTTGGTAGCAAGGATTGTATTCGGCTAACAAGTCCGTAGATACAAGGTTCAAGCGTTCAGGATAGCGAATAGAGGAGGGGAACATGAACTTTTTAGCCATCGCCATCTTTTTATTTTTAGCCATCGCCACCAATTAGCCATCGGGGTGATTTTAAATGGTGTTCAATGGAATTTGTTGTAAATGCATTTGCCTGGAATAGGGCTTATAAATAATGCAGCCTTTTTGGCTCCCTGGTATTGCAATGTCCTAAATGTCCAACATCCGTGCTAAAATAATACGTTTGATACGGAGGAACATCGAGGGATCGAGCCATCAAAGGTCATCGGGTCATCGTGGTCAGGGGCCTTGGGGTCATGGACCCTCCAGGAGGTTAACCGAGGTCGGCCTGAGAGGGTCCTTGGTTGACCTGGCGAGCCCTTGGTCAGCCTGAGCGGGCCTCGTTGGGCCTGGAGGGGAGCTCGGTCGGCCTGAGGGTATACTCCGTCGACTCGAGGGAGTCCTTCGTCCGCCTGAGGGTCGCAGTCGGCCTGACGAGTCATTGTTCGGCCTGAGGGTTCCCCTGCCGGCCTGATGGGGCCTCAGTCGGCCTGGTCGGCCTCAGGGATCCTTTGTCGGCCTGAGGGGCCTCTGTCGGCCTGGAGGGGCCTCGGTCGACTTTAGGGGCCCTCGATCTATTTGAGGAAACCTCGGCCGGCTTTGGCAGCCTGAATGCTTTTGTTGGGCCCGAGGGGCTCTTTTTGGGCCGGAGGGCCCTTTCTCGGCCTGAGGGGGCCTCAGTCGGCCTGAGGGGCCTCGGCCGGCCTGAGGGGCCTCAGTCGGTTTGATGGGGTCGGCCTGAGGGGGCCCTCGGTCGGCCTGGAGGGTAACTCGGTCGGTCTGACGGGGCCCTCGGTCGACTTGAGGGGCCCTCGGTCGGCTTGAGTGAACCTCGGTCGGCTTCAGGGGCCCTTAGTCGGCATGAGGAGTCCTTGTTCGGCCTCAGTGCCAATCGGTCGGCTTGAATGGGTCTTTAGACTGAGAGCCCGTGTGTCGGCTTGAGTGGCCCTCGGCATGCCTGGGGGAACCTCGGTCAGCGTGAAGGGCCCTGAGTGGGCCTGATGGATCCTCAGTTGACCTGAATGGCTCTCGTTTGGCCTGAGGGGCCCTCGGTCAGCTTGAGGGACCCTCAGTGGGCCTGAGGAACCCTCAGTCGGTCTGCGTGGCTCTCGTTCGGCCGGAGGGGACCTAGGCCAGCTTGAAGGGTCTTATTCGGTCTGAGGGGCCCGTGGTCGGCCTGAGAGGCTTTCGGGCGGCCTGAAGGGGCCCCCGGTTGTATGAGGGGGTCCCATGACGGCCTTAGGGGCTCTCAGTCGACATGAAGGGCTCTCGGTCGGTTTGAGGAGACCTTGGTTGACTTGAGGAGGCCCCTTTTCGGCCTGAGGTGCCTTCGGTCAGCTCGAGAAGGTCCTTTTTCGGCATGAGGGGCCTTCGGTCAGCTTGAGGAGGCCCTCGGTCGGCCTGAGGGTCCCTTAGTTGGCCTGAGTGATACTCAGTCGGCCTGTAGGGGTCCCTAGTGTGCCTGTGGGGCTCTTCTGTCGGCCCTAGGGGGCTCTCGGTCGACTTGAGGGGGCGATCGGTCGGCTCGAGTGGCTCTTGCTAGGCCTGAACGGGCCCCAGGCTGGTCTAAGAGGGCCATTGTCTAGGCCGGAAAGATCCGGGCGCTTTGAGAGGGGCCTCAGTTGGTTTGAGACGGTACTTTCCAGGCCTTGGAGCCTTAGGTTCCTTGTCGTTCTGAAATGACCTTGGTCAGGCCTGAGAGGGCCCTATGCTTGTCTGAGAGGTCCGTTCGCCAGTCAGCAAGGACCCGCAATCGTCCCAGGGGGGGGGGGGGGGGGAGGGTGATTTGCGGCCTAAGAGAGCCCTCAGTCCCTAAGAGAGAACTTCTTTGAGAGGATCATCGGTCGTCCAGAGGTGATCACGGCCCGGCGGTCTGAGAGGGCCTTACGTTTGTCTAAGAGGGCCCTGTGCAAGTCTGAAAAAGCGATCGGTCATTCTGGAGAGCCCTTAGCCAAGCTGATAGAGCTTTGTAAGCTGCAAAGCTCTTCTTAGCAAGCTGAGAGAGATTGGTCGGTCGGAAGCAGTCTTGCAGACTCGGAGTCGGAATCTGAGTTTATTGGAGTGGGTCATTTTTACCAGACTTGGAGTCAGTTAAATTATGCCGACTCCGGCTGTCATGTGAATATTATGTATGGACGTGTTTTTAGATGCATTTTTAATTGGCCACCGATGGCGATAATTTAGCATTTTACGGATTCGAAATTGTGTTGCTGTCGTTTAAAAAAACGAAAGACCATATGACCGAAATATTAATTTCAGTTAACTAGTAATTTGTCAATTTTATGGGCTGAAAGATAGAAATGGGGGAAAGATAGAAATTGGGTATTTTTCTTATATGAAACGGACAAAACGGCTCCAGAATTGTAATAATTGTAAAAGTTGAATACATATATATATTGGACATTTAGTTTCAATTTGAGCATTCGGCCGTCGCCCCCCCCCCCCAACCGATTTCATAAAGTTCCACCACTGATCTAGTTTAAAGCAGTTATATTATGACCGTCAGTGGCGGATCCAGGATTCGGTCAAGGAGGGGGCCACGTAGCAAAGTTGGCCCCCAGGCCTTGGTGGGCCCTTTTGACCTTGAAGATAAATGTAGCCCAGAATGGACCCTTTTTAGTTCAAAATATGCCTTTCACATGCTAAAATGGGTCTACAAACCACAAAGGACCCCTCTTCAAGTCTGAATGGGCCCTCTGGCGGGCAGAGTGGGTCCTCTGGAGGCCGAAGTGGCCCCTATAGAGACCAGAGTGGTCTCCCTGAAGGCCAGAATGGGCCCTCTGGAGGTCAGAGTGGGCAAATTTACTTGCAATTTGTTTGCACACGGGGTGAAATTCGTTTCGAGTCACTTCGATCGGCCATGGGCCCCTCGGTCTATTGGGCCCTTTCAAGTCTCAAAGGGGCGGGGGAGTGGTGGCATGCTACCCCCCTCTGGATCTACCACTGATGACCGTCATGATCCTTTGCTAACGCAAATCGATGATAATACTAAATAAATTAGAACGAGAGCATCCATCAGCTCAAAACACGTTGCGCAGACTTTTGGTTGTGACGTCATAACTCGGTAACCTGACCTGACCTGGAACTTTTTCTGGTGTGAAAATGTTTCAAATGAATCGTTCTACCAGCCTACCAAACTCCATCGATGTCACTGCAGCGGATCGGAAGTTATTGATATAATAAATAGAGGTGCGAACGACCACTTTGTGGCGTCCTGCCATTGCTATTAACCCTCGCCCTACGGGGGGGGGGGGGGGGCTGACAGGCCCCCCTGAGGTTTTTCTTGAATAACTTTTCACACATGCGGCGCATCTTGCTGAAATTTTCGGTAGCTGAGTTTACAACAGTTATACCTATACTTTAAAAATGCAATTTAATTTGGTTAAGTAGTTTGGGTGATAATCATGTTTTGATGACGTCATGTTGGTGGAAAAACGATACATATTTGAAAAATGGTAGAAAACAGAGTTTTAAAGGAAATTGCAAACGCAATTCGCCAAAGATACAAAATGGCATTCTCTTTAAAATGGCAATCTCGGATTTTAAATTTTTGGGTTTTTGACCCCTAAAATTAAAAAAAAACTGATTGTTTTGGAAAAATCCCCACAAAATCAAAATTTTCAAAGATGTTAGAAAACCGGAATATATGTGCGAGAACTGAGTATGGACAATACCCATACCAAATGTCAAAGCAATATCTTCATTTTTGACTGAGTGATGGCTCTAAGTGTAAGAAACTCATGACGTCATTGGTTTTAATAACTTTTTTTAACTTTTTTTTTGACGAGATACGAACAAATAATTACCTTTTCTGTTTCTCTGAGCCAAAACTGGTCTAGGAACATGCCTTTTTATTTACATTGATCAATTTCTAATTTTGATGTTTTCTGAAGAGCAAAATCGCTGTTCTGGACGTGGTAAATCCGAGGTCATTCACTTGACCTGGAAGGTCTCCCGTTGATCTGAAACCTAAAATTCGCATACTGTTAGATTCCTCTCATGACAGGCAACATGCTGGTTCTTACCGCATTACTCTTAGTTGCTTGGTTTGGAAGTTAACAAGGGGACCTGTGAGCCCCCCCCCCCCGTAGGGCGAAGGTGAAGAAAGCTCCCGTAGGGAGCTTTCTCGGAGTAGGGAGCGAGGTTTTTTTGCGAGGTGGTAGTTTTTTTTGGAAAGGAGGACCAAAAGCGATGAACCAAGTCGTTTTTGTTTGCGTTTTTTTTTTTGCGTTGAAACTCAGCAACTAGGTCGTTTTTGAATGACAAATTTCAGATTTGGAGATGTCTCAATACG
>JAXIVJ010006334.1:0-5000 GCA_036785665.1 Chirona hameri | reverse complement strand
ATGTCTATGTCTATGTCTATGTCTATGTCTATGTCTATGTCTATGTCTATGTCTATGTCTATGTCTATGTCTATGTCTATGTCTATGTCTATGTCTATGTCTATGTCTATGTCTATGTCTATGTCTATGTCTATGTCTATGTCTATGTCTATGTCTATGTCTATGTCTATGTCTATGTCTATGTCTATGTCTATGTCTATGTCTATGTCTATGTCTATGTCTATGTCTATGTCTATGTCTATGTCTATGTCTATGTCTATGTCTATGTCTATGTCTATGTCTATGTCTATGTCTATGTCTATGTCTATGTCTATGTCTATGTCTATGTCTATGTCTATGTCTATGTCTATGTCTATGTCTATGTCTATGTCTATGTCTATGTCTATGTCTATGTCTATGTCTATGTCTATGTCTATGTCTATGTCTATGTCTATGTCTATGTCTATGTCTATGTCTATGTCTATGTCTATGTCTATGTCTATGTCTATGTCTATGTCTATGTCTATGTCTATGTCTATGTCTATGTCTATGTCTATGTCTATGTCTATGTCTATGTCTATGTCTATGTCTATGTCTATGTCTATGTCTATGTCTATGCCTATGCCTATGCCTATGCCTATGTCTATGTCTATGTCTATGTCTATGTCTATGTCTATGTCTATGTCTATGTCTATGTCTATGTCTATGTCTATGTCTATGTCTATGTCTATGTCTATGTCTATGTCTATGTCTATGTCTATGTCTATGTCTATGTCTATGTCTATGTCTATGTCTATGTCTATGTCTATGTCTATGTCTATGTCTATGTCTATGTCTATGTCTATGTCTATGTCTATGTCTATGTCTATGTCTATGTCTATGTCTATGTCTATGTCTATGTCTATGTCTATGTCTATGTCTATGTCTATGTCTATGTCTATGTCTATGTCTATGTCTATGTCTATGTCTATGTCTATGTCTATGTCTATGTCTATGTCTATGTCTATGTCTATGTCTATGTCTATGTCTATGTCTATGTCTATGTCTATGTCTATGTCTATGTCTATGTCTATGTCTATGTCTATGTCTATGTCTATGTCTATGTCTATGTCTATGTCTATGTCTATGTCTATGTCTATGTCTATGTCTATGTCTATGTCTATGTCTATGTCTATGTCTATGTCTATGTCTATGTCTATGTCTATGTCTATGTCTATGTCTATGTCTATGTCTATGTCTATGTCTATGTCTATGTCTATGTCTATGTCTATGTCTATGTCTATGTCTATGTCTATGTCTATGTCTATGTCTATGTCTATGTCTATGTCTATGTCTATGTCTATGTCTATGTCTATGTCTATGTCTATGTCTATGTCTATGTCTATGTCTATGTCTATGTCTATGTCTATGTCTATGTCTATGTCTATGTCTATGTCTATGTCTATGTCTATGTCTATGTCTATGTCTATGTCTATGTCTATGTCTATGTCTATGTCTATGTCTATGTCTATGTCTATGTCTATGTCTATGTCTATGTCTATGTCTATGTCTATGTCTATGTCTATGTCTATGTCTATGTCTATGTCTATGTCTATGTCTATGTCTATGTCTATGTCTATGTCTATGTCTATGTCTATGTCTATGTCTATGTCTATGTCTATGTCTATGTCTATGTCTATGTCTATGTCTATGTCTATGTCTATGTCTATGTCTATGTCTATGTCTATGTCTATGTCTATGTCTATGTCTATGTCTATGTCTATGTCTATGTCTATGTCTATGTCTATGTCTATGTCTATGTCTATGTCTATGTCTATGTCTATGTCTATGTCTATGTCTATGTCTATGTCTATGTCTATGTCTATGTCTATGTCTATGTCTATGTCTATGTCTATGTCTATGTCTATGTCTATGTCTATGTCTATGTCTATGTCTATGTCTATGTCTATGTCTATGTCTATGTCTATGTCTATGTCTATGTCTATGTCTATGTCTATGTCTATGTCTATGTCTATGTCTATGTCTATGTCTATGTCTATGTCTATGTCTATGTCTATGTCTATGTCTATGTCTATGTCTATGTCTATGTCTATGTCTATGTCTATGTCTATGTCTATGTCTATGTCTATGTCTATGTCTATGTCTATGTCTATGTCTATGTCTATGTCTATGTCTATGTCTATGTCTATGTCTATGTCTATGTCTATGTCTATGTCTATGTCTATGTCTATGTCTATGTCTATGTCTATGTCTATGTCTATGTCTATGTCTATGTCTATGTCTATGTCTATGTCTATGTCTATGTCTATGTCTATGTCTATGTCTATGTCTATGTCTATGTCTATGTCTATGTCTATGTCTATGTCTATGTCTATGTCTATGTCTATGTCTATGTCTATGTCTATGTCTATGTCTATGTCTATGTCTATGTCTATGTCTATGTCTATGTCTATGTCTATGTCTATGTCTATGTCTATGTCTATGTCTATGTCTATGTCTATGTCTATGTCTATGTCTATGTCTATGTCTATGTCTATGTCTATGTCTATGTCTATGTCTATGTCTATGTCTATGTCTATGTCTATGTCTATGTCTATGTCTATGTCTATGTCTATGTCTATGTCTATGTCTATGTCTATGTCTATGTCTATGTCTATGTCTATGTCTATGTCTATGTCTATGTCTATGTCTATGTCTATGTCTATGTCTATGTCTATGTCTATGTCTATGTCTATGTCTATGTCTATGTCTATGTCTATGTCTATGTCTATGTCTATGTCTATGTCTATGTCTATGTCTATGTCTATGTCTATGTCTATGTCTATGTCTATGTCTATGTCTATGTCTATGTCTATGTCTATGTCTATGTCTATGTCTATGTCTATGTCTATGTCTATGTCTATGTCTATGTCTATGTCTATGTCTATGTCTATGTCTATGTCTATGTCTATGTCTATGTCTATGTCTATGTCTATGTCTATGTCTATGTCTATGTCTATGTCTATGTCTATGTCTATGTCTATGTCTATGTCTATGTCTATGTCTATGTCTATGTCTATGTCTATGTCTATGTCTATGTCTATGTCTATGTCTATGTCTATGTCTATGTCTATGTCTATGTCTATGTCTATGTCTATGTCTATGTCTATGTCTATGTCTATGTCTATGTCTATGTCTATGTCTATGTCTATGTCTATGTCTATGTCTATGTCTATGTCTATGTCTATGTCTATGTCTATGTCTATGTCTATGTCTATGTCTATGTCTATGTCTATGTCTATGTCTATGTCTATGTCTATGTCTATGTCTATGTCTATGTCTATGTCTATGTCTATGTCTATGTCTATGTCTATGTCTATGTCTATGTCTATGTCTATGTCTATGTCTATGTCTATGTCTATGTCTATGTCTATGTCTATGTCTATGTCTATGTCTATGTCTATGTCTATGTCTATGTCTATGTCTATGTCTATGTCTATGTCTATGTCTATGTCTATGTCTATGTCTATGTCTATGTCTATGTCTATGTCTATGTCTATGTCTATGTCTATGTCTATGTCTATGTCTATGTCTATGTCTATGTCTATGTCTATGTCTATGTCTATGTCTATGTCTATGTCTATGTCTATGTCTATGTCTATGTCTATGTCTATGTCTATGTCTATGTCTATGTCTATGTCTATGTCTATGTCTATGTCTATGTCTATGTCTATGTCTATGTCTATGTCTATGTCTATGTCTATGTCTATGTCTATGTCTATGTCTATGTCTATGTCTATGTCTATGTCTATGTCTATGTCTATGTCTATGTCTATGTCTATGTCTATGTCTATGTCTATGTCTATGTCTATGTCTATGTCTATGTCTATGTCTATGTCTATGTCTATGTCTATGTCTATGTCTATGTCTATGTCTATGTCTATGTCTATGTCTATGTCTATGTCTATGTCTATGTCTATGTCTATGTCTATGTCTATGTCTATGTCTATGTCTATGTCTATGTCTATGTCTATGTCTATGTCTATGTCTATGTCTATGTCTATGTCTATGTCTATGTCTATGTCTATGTCTATGTCTATGTCTATGTCTATGTCTATGTCTATGTCTATGTCTATGTCTATGTCTATGTCTATGTCTATGTCTATGTCTATGTCTATGTCTATGTCTATGTCTATGTCTATGTCTATGTCTATGTCTATGTCTATGTCTATGTCTATGTCTATGTCTATGTCTATGTCTATGTCTATGTCTATGTCTATGTCTATGTCTATGTCTATGTCTATGTCTATGTCTATGTCTATGTCTATGTCTATGTCTATGTCTATGTCTATGTCTATGTCTATGTCTATGTCTATGTCTATGTCTATGTCTATGTCTATGTCTATGTCTATGTCTATGTCTATGTCTATGTCTATGTCTATGTCTATGTCTATGTCTATGTCTATGTCTATGTCTATGTCTATGTCTATGTCTATGTCTATGTCTATGTCTATGTCTATGTCTATGTCTATGTCTATGTCTATGTCTATGTCTATGTCTATGTCTATGTCTATGTCTATGTCTATGTCTATGTCTATGTCTATGTCTATGTCTATGTCTATGTCTATGTCTATGTCTATGTCTATGTCTATGTCTATGTCTATGTCTATGTCTATGTCTATGTCTATGTCTATGTCTATGTCTATGTCTATGTCTATGTCTATGTCTATGTCTATGTCTATGTCTATGTCTATGTCTATGTCTATGTCTATGTCTATGTCTATGTCTATGTCTATGTCTATGTCTATGTCTATGTCTATGTCTATGTCTATGTCTATGTCTATGTCTATGTCTATGTCTATGTCTATGTCTATGTCTATGTCTATGTCTATGTCTATGTCTATGTCTATGTCTATGTCTATGTCTATGTCTATGTCTATGTCTATGTCTATGTCTATGTCTATGTCTATGTCTATGTCTATGTCTATGTCTATGTCTATGTCTATGTCTATGTCTATGTCTATGTCTATGTCTATGTCTAT
>JAXIVJ010006333.1:5000-67552 GCA_036785665.1 Chirona hameri | reverse complement strand
GCACGCACGCACGCACGCACGCACGCACGCACGCACACACAAACACACACACACACACACACAACACACACACACACACACACACACACACACACACACACACACACACACACACACACACACACACACACACACACACACACACACACCACACACACAACACACACACACACACACACACACACATACATACATACATACATACATACATACATACATACATACATACATACATAACATACATACACACACACACACACACACACACACACACACACACAACACACACACACACACACACACATACATACATACATACATACATACATACATACATACATACATACATACATACATACATACATACATACATACATACATACATACATACATACATACATACATACATACATACATACATACATACATACATACATACATACATACATACATACATACATACATACATACATACATACATACATACATACATACATACATACATACATACATACATACATACATACATACATACATACATACATACATACATACATACATACATACATACATACATACATACATACATACATACATACATACATACATACATACATACATACATACATACATACATACATACATACATACATACCTATATATATATATATATATATATATATATATATATATATATATATATATATATATATATATATATATATATATATATATACATATATATATATATATATATATATATATATATATATATATATATATATATATATATATATATATATATATATATATATATATATATATATATATATATATATATATATATATATATATATATATATATATATATATATATATATATATATATATATATATATATATATATATATATATATATATATATATATATATATATATATATATATATATATATATATATATATATATATATATATATATATATATATATATATATATATACATGGGTGGAGAATCGTTTCAAAAGTTGGTGTGGCCGGCGCACTGGCGGATCCAGCCTCTCTCCGTGGGGGAGGGGGAGGGGGGCATCTTTTTGTGGCAAAAAGGTACCCTCATTTTATCTGCGGATTTGGGCCGGTCACCTTATTTTGGTATTCGAGCTTAAGAAATTCACTTCAAATTTGCAAAAATGTATCGTGTTAATTTTGTTTCCGGAAAAAAAAATCATTTATTTTCATTTTTGGGGTCAAAAACACATAATTTTGAAAATCAGAGATAACCATTTTGAAGAGAATGTCATTTCTTTTCTTTTGACATTTTTATTTTGTAATTTTCTACAAACCTCTATTTTCTACGATTGTTCAAACATTTATCGTTTTTCCACACAAAAATGGCATGGCATGACGTCATTATAACGTCATTATCTCCCACAAAAACTGCATAAATGTCATTGGAATTTGTTGCGAAGACGTAGAATGGATGCAGCACGAGGTACTGAAAGTTTAACGTTGATATCTATCATAGTTTTCAAGTTATTGAGAAAATCCGGGAGGGAGGGCAGATTCTGCTCCCTCCCCCCCCCCCCCCCCCCTCCTCCCTCCCCTCCCCCCCCCCCCCCCCCTTCTCCTCCCTCCCCTCCCCCCCCCCCCCCACCCACCAGCGGGGCGCGGGTTAAAGGGAAATAATGACCTTTTGATTTTGTTAGCAACATTTTATTAGGCTACCGTTATGTTTTTAAAATTATTTTATTTAAATTTAAGAATTAAATAAAATTATTCCCAAATTCAAAGTTGTAAGTTTGGAAAAAATACAAAACAAGTACCTTGTGTACTTCATGAAGGTCATTGACAAATTCGTCCTTCCCTACCATTGTTAACATCGAGTGCGGCATTTGTGGAGGCTCTGTGACATTTCCGATCAAACTGAGCGCTGCTCGGACACCCGCTAGTAGCGCTTTCATTCTCCATGGCAACCAGGCGTCAGCCAATCAAAAGCCAGAAAGGGAATACGTTCTGGCTTTTCATTGGCTCACGCCTGGTTGCCATGGAGAACGAAAGCGCTACTAGCGTGCGTTCGAGCAGCGCTCTTATCCGTGAAGCAATCCGTGAAGCATCCGTGATGCACGACTGACTATCAGTATAAGTCATGAATAACAACAACATGCAAACTATACCAACTCGAATAAAATAAGAGCGGAATGAATTGAACCCCAGGCAAGCTAGTATTCGCAAAGCACTCGGCACTGCGCCACAATAACAAAAGGTGAGGGAAATGCATATTGGATTCAATATTATTACGTCACAAGTTTCTGAAATGTTAACTACTATGAAATACAGTGATAAAATACCTTTAATAATGATTAACAAGAAAATTCAAACTTAAAAACAATAATTTGAATAAGTCTTTAATTAGCTTTCAACTCGAAATCAGATATATTTTGAAATGCTACACAAGAATGGCACCAGTGACGTCATTAAGAAAGCCTGCTACGGGACTTGGGTATACTAATCAGGAACAACTCGCCAAGTGCGCCGAGATGGTTAAGTGCGCCGAGAAGCATGACAATGACTTTGTAAACAAATCGCCGACGCTAAATAGGTCGCCGTCGATGTGCATCGATGAGCTTCTGATTTAATTGCCAGTTTTGTGTTATTGTTCGTTAGTTTTTTTGGGAAAAAATCTTATTTTTCATGATAAAATAAAGCATAGTGTTATATACAGCCACAGACAAACTATACACAACTCCTAATGTTGAAAACAAATGAATCGATTTTTAAAAATTGAGGGTCGCAACCACTAACTATGCCGCGCTGATGTGCATCGATGAGCTTCCGATTTTATTGCCACTTTTTCCAATCGCTGTTAGTTTTAGAAGATCGCCGGGCATATAATCACAACAAGCAGAACGCACAATATATTTTCCACTCCATTGCGTAAAAAAACAATACGGGAAAAGCCCGCAGTTTGATGAGGACCAAAAGTACTTGACAAAAGGTCAGAAATAGTGAAAGTACCGGTCGTTAAAAGTGTGGAACGCTTATCAACTTTAACTTGAAATATCTTTCGGTAGGAAAGTTTTCATGCAAAATGTGATGAATTTACAATATATTTTGGTCTCGTCTGGCGATGTCAAGTGCTAACTCCGTTTTAGTGGAAAAAGGTCATTATTTCCCTTTAAGTGTCACCGGGTAAGCGTGTTAAGGGTTAAGTGAATTTGTGCTTGAATTGCATCAGGTGCGTTGTTTTGTCTATCATTGAAAGAAAGGGATACATACAAACTTCCAATTCAATCACTCGAGAAAAAAACTTCCGTTTTCATGAAGTTTCATTGTTTGTTTTTCATTGTTTTTCACATTCAGTGCAGGGAACGCGCGAGGGGGGTGGGTATACTAGTATTTAATGCCCCTCCCAGATTCCTGTGGGAGGGGGGGGGGCATTTGCCCGATGCCTCCCCCTGGATCCACCAGTGCCAGCAATAACCGCCAAGTAGAGCCTCTGTCAAACACTTAATGGAATTATTCACTTTCCCATTTTTCAAATTTGCATAAGCAATTGCGAAAGTTGTGTCATGCCGCGAAGCGGTGCGAAATTTCCGGTTTTTGACTGTGTATAGCTGGATTTTGACTGCTGCAAAGACAATTTTTACGATTGTACGATACATTGGGAACGCGCGGAGGGGGGCATACTTGTATTTAATGCCCCTCCTAGATTCCTGTGTGTGTGGGGGGGGGATTTGCCCCTGATGCCGCCCCCCCCCCCCCCCCCCCCCCCCCCCCCCCTTGGATCCGCCAGTGGGCCGGCGGCTGCTGGCCTTCAGCCGGCTGCCGGCAGTGACGTCATACGGCGGTCCGCCGAGTTCAAGGTCAAATGGCTCGTGTCCTTACCTGGTTATAAAACCTTGGTTTTTACCACGGTCATATAATAGTTTTTACTTTGGAAACACTTTTGAATGAGAAACTTGATTATTTTTCGGTTTTCCTTTATTCCCCGCACAAATTCTCGCCTTTGTTTTCTCCAAAAAAAACTATTTCTATAGTACTTGATAGTATTAGAATGCACTTCTCTTGGCGCAAGAAAGACGAAATATTGCATTGCTATTGGTACGTGTAAACCACTACATCTAAGATTGAAGGGACTAAGATGCACACAAATATGCATTATTTTATATTAGATGTCAAAATGTATGTATTATTGTAAAATTTATGGGTAACTTATGAACTTAGGGGATATTTATGTAATGCTTTGCTTGAATATGATTGTTTTATTTATCAATTTGAGGCTTTGGGAAATACTTTGTGCCTAATATAAATTGATACCTTGGTATATGAGTATGAGTTTGAAGGCTTCTTGAATGAAACTGATAATATTGTTGGGATGGTAGATACATTTTGTTACTAGCTGTGAATTTTTTATTCGATTTGTTATGTTCTGTGATCTATTTCTGTATTTAGGAAATCCTTTTGTCGTCATGTGCTTTGTTGCTTGATTTGTTTTGCCAGGCTTGTATTAAGTTACTTGTTCCATTTTTAGTGTGCAAGACTAACTCCCAATATTGAATTGCAATTTTAATATAAGTACTTACTTTAAGTGCCAATATACATTTTACCTATAACAATGTTGTGTTTAATTGTTTGATAAATTTGGTTGCCAGGCTTGCATTAGGCTATTTTTTATATTTTTTTTTACCAATAACTCATAAAATGTCACATTCAAAAGTAAAAATCAAGTCAGGAAGTTGGTGTGGCACTGCCACACCAACTTTTAAGATGGTGTGGCCATGGCCATACCTGCCATACCGCATTCTCCGCCCATGTATATATATATATATATATATATATATATATATATATATATATATATATATATATATATATATATATATATATATATATATATATATATATATATTCCCTTGATTCATTCGTGCGATCGCCAAATATGCCTATGGTGTTCGAAGAGTGCATCACTACACTAGGCGATCATTTATATTTTCTTCGGATGTTAGCGATCATGCTTTGACACATGTCACATGTCGGTGGAGACCGACCTCCAAGAAGAAACGATTCTCGCAAGTGATGTCTCAACGATAGCACCGAGTGAGCGACCGATGCAGCTCGGAGCCCAGTGATGGGATTATAACTGGACCTTGACGTTTACCTCAGTCTCACCCACGGCTCCTTTGTTCTGTGTGGAGCGACAGAGGACAGTCCCGCTCTGCGGTGGCGGCGGCGGCGGATGGACTTAAAGGGATATTGCCAACTCCGGAGGATTTCTAAAAAGCAACTTAAATGAATGGTGGGGATCAACAATCATGTATGCTCAAGCTCAAACTTGCTCCTGCAGCACCTAAAGCAGTGTATCGGCAATTCTTTTTTTTCTGACTCCAAAACGTTGGTCTCAGCTTTGCTCAGTACTAGATTCATGGTGGCCGCTCTCATCCAGTTTGCCCGCAACAAATAGCAGCCCGACCAAAGCCGAAGCGTACGAATTCGCAGAGACTTGACCTTGAGAAGTCTGTCTGTTATAAGATATTGGCCACATCTCCTACGGCCCCAAAGTCGAGCCATAGCCATTCTTGATGTTTTATTATGAAAGAGGCTAAGGTTGTGGAAAATATAATTTAACTGCATACGCTTTTTAGTGTTAAAGTGCACTGACGGAATGGTGATGTTGAGTTTGCAATATTCAAAAGAAAATAATAGTCCGCAAAGAAGTAATTATAAATTGTGACGAGGCTACTCCAATTTTACGAATGTGTGCCAATCATGAGCGGTACAAACGCATTTTTTAAAATATAATGTGGGGAGTTTCGGGAACCAAATTTTGCAGGTGAAATCGGACACGCTTAATCGACCGATACACACCAGCAACTCCATATTGGCCTGCGAGGTGGCAATATGCCTTTAAAGGGATTATACGGTTTTATGTCCTGAAAGTAAATGCGCTCTTTTGCAGTTGTATGAGCTTTAAACACGCTTAAGACATATAACAGGGACCTCAATGCTCATTTAGTCCATTATTTCAGAAATTATCAGCGTTAAAACTTGGACGTTTTTCGAGACTAGTATCAGATAACGAGTACTTGATCGGCACTACTGTCCACCACTTTTATCTTAAGATCAATATTAGAGTTTTGAATTATCTGCAAGTCCTACACTGGATCACAAAATTATTATGCAATTCAAAACTGACGGGACTTTGTATTACTACACACTGTTCGTTGAGGTTTTGTGTTTTTGTGGTTTTCTTTTCTCTGGCCTTTAGCGTTGAGAATTTGGTGGTGGCGTATTATTTTTTTTGGCATGAAAATTCATGAAAAATATATAATTTTATGGGAAAACTAGGTAACTGCTGCTGTCGTTGGAACAAAACAAGTTTATTTTCTTTCAAATATTGCTTATTTTACCGGAAATATGTTATACGTTAGTGTTTTATTAGCATAAAAGAGATGACTGGCTCTGCCTCAGCCGGTCCTGCAGAAAATACGCGGTGGCATCACCGCGCACTTTGGAATGTCTTTACGTGCAGAAGAGGTCATTTCCAGAAAAATGTGGCCACCGTGGGACTTCTACCACCTTTATAAGTACGTTTTACTATGTAACTCAATTATTCTGGGAAAAAAACGTATAATCCCTTTAACCAGCCCGGACTTCCCTCTATTTGCCGCTGCCCGCCGACTCACGGCCATGGAATCTGCAGTCCCGCCTGTCACCGGCTCCACTGATGGCCGCTCAGCGCGTGACACGGGGCTTGACACGGCGACACGTGTAGTGACTCGACACGGCGACACGTGTAGTGACATGACACGGCGACACGTGTAGTGACTCGACACTTCCGGCCTGCCAGCTCAGTTCCCAGCACCCACCCTTTTCTCTAGCGCATCGCCGGAGAGCATCTGTCTGGGTGGCACGCTCCCAGATCTCTTCCTTCTCGGAGCATCCACGGCTCGAGCCGCGACGAGCCAGTGTCGCGACCTATGACCTTTTCTGCTGCTCCGGCACCCACACCGGGGATATTATATGATCTCCGTGAGAAACCTTCGTGCTCTCGCTGGAACTCTAACGATTCACGGAAGGCCCTCTGGGCGTCACACCCGATCGCCAACTTCACGGATGTCGGCCCGATCTGTTCCGAGCCGCCGCACCGCCGCCACGCGAGCCAGGAGGGGGCGTCAGGTGGACCCGAACGTGTCGCTGTATCCGCCCCGTGGCCCGTCAACCAGCTCATGAGCCCCGGACGGTGGTACAGCGGAGTAATCTGTGCTATCCGGCGGTACTCGGAGGTGTGCCGGTACCGTTAGAGCGGTTTGCCGGTATTGCCGATGCCCGAGGTCTTGTGGTGTGATGTGCGGAACGAGTTCCATGTCACTGGCCGAACCTATCGCCGTCCGGAGCGGAACCTGTCGGAAGGTTTAGCTGATACAGTGGCGGTCGGGTGGAATGACATGAGAGGCCCAGTTTGGGTCCGTCACTTGTCTTAGAATTACGAATCGCGACTGACAATGTCTTGCATTGTTTTAAATACATTGGACTTTGTAAACTGGGGAAATACCTAAGCAATCGGTCATCGTCGGGCGTCTGAAGCGGACGCCTACATAATACATCGGCGCCTAATACAGCTACGTGTTCGTGATCTAGCATTTTAGGAGCTCTGTATTTGGGCGGAAACGAAAAATGTACCCGGCCTTGACAGCAGCAGCACATGCCCGTTGCATTTATGATGATGGTGCTATCGGATTATCTGCACCTGGTGTTCCGCATTGCAGCCATGTCATGCGGTACAGCCTACCTGGCTGGCCACCGAAGTCGGCCGGTCGGCCGGTTGTCAGCGCTGAACTCAATAACAGCTGTCAGTGACTTAGGTTATTGTGTACCTTCGGAAGGGGGGGGGGTAAAGTGTTTGTTACATACGACGAAGATTGGTGGTTCGACCTCGGACGATACCATCTGCGTTTCACTTATGTCGGCGTCTCGCACGTCTGTGGCTGGTCCCAGGCTGGCCGGCCGGGGTGCAGCAGTCAGCTGGTGGAGCAGTCGGTGGCACGAGGTCGGCCGAGACTGACGAGGTCGCAGAACTGACCAAGGCGGGAGCAGACTTGCAACCGACTCAGAGTTGAGTCATAAATCGACTCATGAGTCGGACATTTTTGGATGAGTCATGAGTCGAGGCGATTCAATTTTGAAAAACAGCTCTTGAGTCAAGAGTCGAGTTGATTCAATTTGTTTGAAACAGCACTTGAGTCAAGAGTCGAGTCAGTTCTTCTGCTGTGAGTTAGACTTGAGTCGACTCAAACAAATTTGAGTCTATTACAACAGGGATATAGCCAAGGGTGGCACTGTGGCTACTCCGCCCCCCCCCCCCTTGAGCAAACCAGTTTACAATAGATAAAATGCGATTCTGCTGACACCCCCCCCCCCCACCCCACCCCCCCACCGGTCAATATAAAGTAATAATTCAACTTCTGATGATGAGTCAAATTGAGCCGACTCAATTTTTTTTTAGTCGAGTCGATTAATTTCTTTTAAAACAGCAGTAAAGAGTCGAGTCGATTAAATTATTAAAAAACAGCACTTGAGTCAAGAGTCGAGTCGATTCATTTTTTAACAGCACTTGAGTCAAGAGTCGAGTCAGTTTTTCGGCTGTTGAGTCAGACTTGAGTCGACTAAAGAAAATTGAGTCGTTCCAAGTCTGGGCAGGAGTTCATCTTCCTTCAGGTCTCAAATATCAGCTTCTTAAAGGGATTATGTGTTTTTTCCCCCGAATAATTGAGTTACATTGTAAAACGTACGGTGAAGCCCCACGGTAGCCACATTTTTATGGAAATGACCTCTTCTGCAGACTGCACGTAAGGACATTTCAAAGTGCGCGGTGATGTCACCGCGTACTTCCTGCAGGATCGGCTGAGGCAGAGCCAGTCATCTCTTGTATGCTAATAAAAACACCACACTTATGGCATTTTCCCCGTAAAATAACCAATATTTGAAGAAAAAAAACTTGTTTTGTTCCAAAGACAGCAGCAGTTACCTAGTTTGATTCGATATTTTTCATGAATTTCCATGCCAAAATTCATACGCGAAAAAAAGTGGTGGACAGTAATGCCGATCAAGTACTCGTTATCTGATAGAAGTGTCGAAAAACGCCAAAGATTTAACGCTGATAATTGCTGAAATAATGGACTAAATGAGCATTGAAGTCCCTGTTATATGTCTTAAACGTGTGTAAAGCTCATACAACTGCAAAAAAGTGTATTTCCTTTCAGGACGGAAACCCGTATAATCCCTTTAAAGGGATTATACGGGTTTTTCTCAGAATAATTGAGTTACATAGTAAAACTTACTTATAAAGGTGACAGAAGTCACACGGTAGTCACATTTCTATGGAAATTACCTCTTCTGCACGTAAGGACATTTCATAGTGCGCGGTGATGCCACCGCGTACTTTCTGCAGTACTGGCTGAGGCAGAGCCAGTCATCTCTTTTATGTTAATGAGAACACCTCACTTATGGCATATTTCCGGTCACAATAAGCAATATATATTATATGATAAAATAAACTTGTTTTTTTCCAACGACAGCAGCAGCTACCTAGTTTTTCCCCCATAAAATTATATATTTTTCATGAATTTTCATGCCAAAAAATTAATACGCCACCACCAAATTCGCAACGCTAAACGCCGCAAGGAAAAAAACACATAAAAGCCACAAAACCCGAACGAACAGTATGTAGTAATACAGAGTCCCGTAAGAATTGAATTGAATAATATTTGTGTGATCCAGTGTTGACTTGCAAATAATTCAAAGCTCTAAAATTGATGAAAAGCGAGAGAAAAAACCGCATGGCATTACTTGCCCGGCTTAGAGCGTCTTTAAAGGGACCGTCCCACCTTCCCAAAAGTTGTCAAATGTACGCTGCTTGTGGTGCAAAATATGAAGTAATTGCTGTCGAACACGATTATGACATTTGTTTCTCGCAAACAGTGCTCAATTTAATACAAAGTTAAGTTTTAATATGTCGGCTGATGACGTCATATTGAGCTCTAGAGAGCTACACAGAAATCCTTTACGCTGCCAAAGTATGGGCGCAATTATTTCGAGACAATTCTGGCGCTTTGAATACAAAACAAACCGACTACCAAACCATTGAAACGCAGCAAATATCTCCAAGGTTCACCTTAAAACAAGTCGACTATCATCACCATTTGGTAAAGAGAGGTGACGTCATCGGTTTTAAGCCCCTATTCAAATACACGTGGGGTTTATTCGTTACAATTGTCAAGATCAACCTCGGATTTCTTTTAGATTATACCTATGTGGTTGTTTTAACTGCTACCTTACTTAATTTCAATGCAAATCCAACAACATGGCTATCTCAACTCAAAACTAATGTTAAGGTGGGAGTGTCCCTTTAATTTAGTAACTCCTACAATCGTCATCCAGATGGCAAAGAGCGCAAGAATTATCACGTATGCCAAGGTGGTTTACATAGGAATTTCACACAATTTCACAATTTTAGGCTTACCTTCATGTAAAGGTAAGCTTAATTAAATTCATTTATATTTATATTGATTCGGGAGAAGTGTCCTGTGGGGAATTGGCCTCCATCTTGGATTTTTCTCTTCACAGTCACGTGACCTTTTTATGGTGAACGTGTTATAAATTCGCTCTCCGACGAATCCAACGAATTCGCTCTCCGACGAATTCGCGGTCCCGTGCGTTCTGTAACAACACAATTATCCGCCGGTTTGGTCACTGCTGCGTCGTGTCATGGTTTGTGTAGTTACATGGTTTGTTTGGATATTTTACTTGTTTTAAAAAATCACGGTACTTTGAACTTTGTCAGTACTTAGCAACACTGCAGATAACGTTATGGCACACTGCAAAAGAAATCAGCCCTCTCGACGACTGGTTTGGAAATTCGCGCTCCGGCATAGCGAATTCGTCGGGCGAATTCGCTCGTGTTCACATAGGTCGTGTTGCCGAACACAAACTGAGCGAATATTCGGCGTCCGACGAATCACCGACGAATTCGTCGTGATTACGGCGAATTCGTCGTGTTGCCGATCGCACCCATAGTGAACAGTAAATAAACCCTCTTGCGGCAGCTTGCTTCTGTGTTCGTAACCGCTATTTTGTCTCAGCCGCGCAGATTACTGCACCATCGAATTTGATGCAGATTCTAATATAAGAAAGTGATGGATAGTCATGCCGATCAAGTACTCGTTATCAAGTCTCGGAAACGTCAAAGTCTTAACGCTGATAATTGCTGAACTAATGGACTAAATGAGCATTGAGGTCCATGGTATATGTTTTAAACGTGTTTAAAGCTCATACAAAACGTGCAAAAGAGTGCATTTCCTTTCAGGACGGAAACCCGTATAATCCCTTTAATATACTGATAATTGGGCAACGATGGCGGCCTGGTTGCTTATTACCATTACTAATGAATAGATTTGCATGAGGATGACCGCAAAAGTTTATATAATCTTGGTTGCAGCATACGCGAAAAGGATTCATCGCTAACCGTTCAAAAATAACTGAGTCGGTGGCGTTTTAATATGTAGGACAGGAACAAAATCAGAGGGAAAGTCATCCACACATACTTAATACACATACTTAATAAGGGAAATAATGACCTTTTGATTTTGTTAGCAACAATTTCTTAGGTTACCGTTATGGTTTTAAAATTACTTTATTTAAATTTAAGAATTAAATAAAATTATTCCCAAATTCAAAGTTGTAAGTTTGGAAAAAATACAAAACAAGTACCTTGTGTACTTCATGAAGGTCATTGACAAATTCGTCCTTCCCTACCAGTATTCGCAAAGCACTCGGCACTGCGCCACAATAGCAAAAGGTGAGGGAAATGCATATTGGATACAATATTATTACGTCATAAGTTTCTGAAGTGTCAACTACTATGAAATACAGTGATAAAATACCTTTAATAATGATTAACAAGAAAATTCAAACTATTTGAATAAGTCTTTAATTAGCTTTCAACTCAAAATCAGATATATTTTGCAATGCTACACAAGAATGGCACCAGTGACGTCATTAACAAAGCCTGCTGCGGGACTTGGGTATACTAATCAGGAACAACTCGCCACAATGGTTAAGTGCGCCGAGAAGCATGTCAATGACTTTGTAAACAAATCGCCGACGCTAAATAGGTCGCCGTCGATGTGCATCGATGAGCTTCCGAATTAATTGCCAGTTTTGTGTTATTGTTTGTTAGTTTTTTTGGGAAAAATTATTATTTTTCATGATAATATAAAGCATAGTGTTATATACAGCCACAGACAAATTATACAAAACTCCTAATGTTGAAAACAAATTAATTGATTTTCACAAATTGAGGGTCGCAACCACTAACTATGCCGCCGTTGATGTGCATCGATGAGCATCCGATTTTATTGCCACTTTTTCAATCGCTGTTAGTTTTAGAAGATCGCCGGGCATATAATCACAACAAGCAGAACGCACAATATATTTTCCACTCCATTGCGTAAAAAAAAAACAATACGGGAAAAGCCCGCAGTTTGATGAGGACCAAAAGGTACTTGCAAGTACCGGTCGTTAAAAGTGTGGAACGCTTATCAACTTTAACTTGAAATATCTTTCGGTAGGAAAGTTTTCATGCAAAATGTGATGAATTTACAATATATTTTGGTCTCGTCTGGCGATTTCAAGTGCTAACTCCATTTTTGTGGAAAAAAAGTCATTATTTCCCTTTAATACTCTGCACCCTGTGCGAAGCTCACCTGTTCGCGCGGTCCCATGTAGCAGCTGGGCCGGGGCGCGTCTGCTCCCTGTGCGAAGCTCACCTGTTCGCGCGGTCCCATGTAGCAGCTGGGCCGGGGCGCGTCTGCTCTCTGTGTGTGAGTTACCTGTTCGCGCGGTCCCATGCAGCAGTTGGGCCGGGGCGCGTCTGCTCTTTGTGTGTGAGTTACCTGTTCGCGCGGTCCCATGTAGCAGCTGGGCCGGGGCGCGTCTGCTCTCTGTGTGTGAGTTACCTGTTCGCGCGGTCCCATGTAGCAGCTGGGCCGGGGCGCGTCTGCTCTCTGTGTGTGAGTTACCTGTTCGCGCGGTCCCATGTAGCAGCTGGGCCGGGGCGCGTCTGCTCTCTGTGTGTGAGTTACCTGTTTGCGCGGTCCCATGTAGCAGCTGGGCCGGGGCGCGTCTGCTCTTTGTGTGTGAGTTACCTGTTCGCGCGGTCCCATGTAGCAGCTGGGCCGGGGCGCGTCTGCTCTCTGTGTGTGAGTTACCTGTTCGCGCGGTCCCATGTAGCAGTTGGGCCGGGGCGCGTCTGCTCTCTGTGTGTGAGTTACCTGTTCGCGCGGTCCCATGTAGCAGTTGGGCCGGGGCGCGTCTGCTCTCTGTGTGTGAGTTACCTGTTCGCGCGGTCCCATGTAGCAGTTGGGCCGGGGCGCGTCTGCTCTCTGTGTGTGAGTTACCTGTTCGCGCGGTCCCATGTAGCAGCTGGGCCGGGGCGCGTCTGCTCTCTGTGTGTGAGTTACCTGTTCGCGCGGTCCCATGTAGCAGTTGGGCCGGGGCGCGTCTGCTCTCTGTGTGTGAGTTACCTGTTCGCGCGGTCCCATGTAGCAGTTGGGCCGGGGCGCGTCTGCTCTCTGTGTGTGAGTTACCTGTTCGCGCGGTCCCATGTAGCAGTTGGGCCGGGGCGCGTCTGCTCTCTGTGTGTGAGTTACCTGTTCGCGCGGTCCCATGTAGCAGCTGGGCCGGGGCGCGTCTGCTCTCTGTGTGTGAGTTACCTGTTCGCGCGGTCCCATGTAGCAGCTGGGCCGGGGCGCGTCTGCTCTCTGTGTGTGAGTTACCTGTTCGCGCGGTCCCATGTAGCAGTTGGGCCGGGGCGCGTCTGCTCTCTGTGTGTGAGTTACCTGTTCGCGCGGTCCCATGTAGCAGTTGGGCCGGGGCGCGTCTGCTCTCTGTGTGTGAGTTACCTGTTCGCGCGGTCCCATGTAGCAGTTGGGCCGGGGCGCGTCTGCTCTCTGTGTGTGAGTTACCTGTTCGCGCGGTCCCATGTAGCAGCTGGGCCGGGGCGCGTCTGCTCTCTGTGTGTGAGTTACCTGTTCGCGCGGTCCCATGTAGCAGCTGGGCCGGGGCGCGTCTGCTCTCTGTGTGTGAGTTACCTGTTCGCGCGGTCCCATGTAGCAGTTGGGCCGGGGCGCGTCTGCTCTCTGTGTGTGAGTTACCTGTTCGCGCGGTCCCATGTAGCAGTTGGGCCGGGGCGCGTATACGGAGCGGACCATCTCCATGCAGCGCTCGCCGAACGGGGCGTAGAACGGGTCGTTGGGCGGCATCTCGATCGGGTAGCATTCGTCGTGGATCTCCGACTCGCGAATCTTCACGCCGTACTTGCAGCAGCTGATTTTGATGCCGTTATCGGCTGTCGGGGACGACAGACATCAGACCGAGGATAGGTGACAGTGGAGACAAATGACATTTAAATTTGCCAACATCGATGGCGCTTACAGTTCTTTCAAAATTAGTTGATGCAGTTGCATCCGAGGTAGCTTGTTCAAAACATGTATGTACATTGTACAATTTGGGTATGCTACGTAAAACGTTTATTAAATAAGAACAAACGAAGTAAGTAATAAAATTGGCATTGCACGATGTTGCATCACGTACCAATGAATGCCATTTCAGAAGACGAATGTTACGCTTCTCACTTTCGATCATGGGTGTGTGTGTGATGTCGTGATCGAGGAACTGTCCGTACTGCATGAGCAGCATGCTGTGTTTGGAGTTCTCAGAGTGGTGGGCCGGGATCACGATCATGCTGACGACGCGCGCCGAGGGCAGCTCGCTGTTGTCCGTGGCGCGACGCGGCTCCAGCAGACCTGCAGACAAGAGAGGAGAGGTGATGTAAGGCCGGATTGCAATGTCTGCCCCCGGCCGACGCCAGCAGACCCGAGCGAAGAGGTTCGAGTGGGAGATGAGTTTTGAGTGCATTATGTACTAGCCCGTGACACGGTGCAGTTCCAGCAAACCGGAGAGCAGCGGGGAGAGTTGGTGATAAGGCGGACTGGATTGCAGTGACTTCAAATCCATTGCGATGTTTTGAACATTTGAAGCTACTTAACAAGAATTCGAGTCCCGAAAACTTTGGATCGAATAAACAAAACACTCGCACATGCTTGGCTTAAACTGCACACGTTTCAGAAGCGTTTTCGTTAAACGTGGTTTATACATTCGACTGCATAGTTCTGACACACGGCTTATATATGGTTATGTGAGCACATGCCTTTATACTTATCAACGATGGTGCATTGGGGTTTTCCAGCGTCAGGTGACCTTCATGGTATTCCTATTGAATGAATGCGATTTAGAAAGGGCGCTTAGCTGATATGGACAATCGGAAAACTGGCAATCCTTCATGTATACCTTAACCCGCGAGTCACTGGGGGGCTTTTTTTAGCCCCCCCCCCTTAGGAATATTAGGCATATCTCAATAACTAATGCAGATATCGACGCCAAACTTTCAGTACCTATCCGGAAATCATTTTTACACATTATAAGAAAAAGTTAAAAAATTTCGTCAGAATTTATTTGAGATATAGTGAATTTAGTGACGTCACTAAACACGATTTTGACACCAAAATCGGCTAAATTTTGCCAGGCCCTACAAATGCTGCATATGAAGCAAAATGCAATCGAAAAACGCTAAAAGGTAGAACATTGCAAGGGCTACAAACCGGCTATCTCGAAATTTCGAAACATTTGGGTTTTGACCCAAAATTTTCAACAAAAAGCTTTTTTTGAAAAAATGCTCACAAAATCAAATATTTGAAAGATATTGAAAAAAACGGAATATATATCAGATAACAACATATGGGCTACTACCACACCAAATTTCAAAATTATATCATCTTTTTTTACTTTCATGACATATAAAGTATGGGTAAATCATGACGTCAGATTTTGAAATTGCGTTTTTTGGATTTTATTGACCGGATACAGACAAATAAATGCCAGCAAAGCTATAATAATTCTTTAGACAAATCTGATATAGAAACATGCCTTTTTTATTTCGATTTATCAATTTCAAATTTTGACCTTCAGTGACCTGAACTTGACCTGAACTTGACACTAACTTCACGTAAATGAAGTCAGGTGGTAAAATGACTTCTACTATCGAATTCTACGCGTAAAAGCATCCATAAACCATGTGCTGCATGACTTTCGATGATATTTTGAGTGTAGTAACCTTTTGTGACCTGACCTTGACCTTGCTCTTTTCCAACAATCTCACTTTAGCTCATGTGGGATATGTATCATACCTTTGACATCACTTTGGGTGATTATAGGCGTAATCGAAGGCCATGGATGGCAAGTATTGTCCATAAACTCAAATACCTCGATTTTGACGTTTGACTTGACCGTGACCTGACATGTGACCTTAATTTGACATTTTTAAGTTTGCGTTAGGCTTCTCTCATTGAGCGCTTTCGAATGCCGCCTTGCGCGTCCCGCTGCGATCATTGGTTCTGAAGATACCAGGGGGGCTAAAAAAAAGCCCCCCCCCCCCCCCCCCCCCCCAGTGAGTCGTGTTACAGAATATACCCCAGTGACTGCCGGGTTAAGGTACACGATTGTTCATGTAGGCCTTTTGAATAGGGTGCGCCTCAGTACGTGTTTAATAGATTGGTTACTTCTGGTAGAACCCTTGCCTCGAGCAGCCTTTCACTGGCATTTTGAAAAACCCGAGTGAGTGGATGTCATTCGTAACTACATAAACCCATGCCGGCTGTTTCCCTGGCCGTACCGTCGGCGTAGGCAGCCATGCCGATCCTCTGCAGGGCGGTCTCGGCTTTGCCCCAGTGGCCGTGCTGCAGGTTGTTGCAGCTGCCGTCTATGGTGCGGTACTTTGAATCGCGGCACCTCAGTGGTTTCTCACACGTCTCCTCCAGACTGGTGTTCCGCAGGGTCACCTTCACCAGACCAGCGACAGACTCCAGCGGAGACAGGTGCTGACTGCGGGGCAGAGGTCAGATGAGGTCAGGTCTGGTGAGGTCAAGTCAAGCCAGGTCAGGTCACATACTGGTGTTCCGCAGGGCGACCTTCACCAGACCAGCGACAGACTCCAGCGGAGACAGGTGCTGACTGTGGGGCAGAGGTCAGATGAGGTCAGGTCAGGTCAAGTCAGGTCAGGTGAGGTCAGGTGAGGTGAGGTCAGATCAGGTCAGGTCATATCAGGTCACACATTGGTGTTCCGAAGGATCCCCTTCACCAGACCAGCGACGGACTCCATCGGAGACAGGTGCTGACTGCGGATCAAAGGTAAGATGAGGTCAGGTCACATTCAGGTCAGGCCAGGTCACCGACTGGTGTTTCGCAGGGTGACCTTCACCAGACCAGCCACAGACTCCAGCGGAGAGAGGTGCTAATTGCGGACACAGGTCAGGTCAGGTCACAGACTGGTGTTACGCAGGGTGACCTTCACCAGACTAGCCACTAAATCAGTATGTTCTCACTTAACATAAAACACAGCATGTGTAGGCTGTGCGCATGTGACTATGACAGACAACACAGACGAATAATATTTCCAACCTCGCGTCGAAATCGAGCCATGGCCAGGTCAGCGTACCGTGTATCGAGGATTAATTGGGGAACGGTGCAGGGGAGGTTTCGCATCACTGATTTGATGACTTATCGAGTGCACTGATAAACTTCAGAGCCGGCTTGCATCATCAGCCCCAGCACACCGACACAACTATAAAACGCTAACAAGGGCAGATCAAGTCCGTGATAAATGAAATCACCATCAGTAAAAAGTCAAGTTAAGAAAAATGATCCTGTGAATCTGTGCTGGAGAGTCCTACGATGTGAAGCGTACCGTGACAGAAATCTAAATACACGACATAAGACCGTGATAATCTATCAGATGACATAGTGAGATGCTCATTATAATCTCTGTACCAGGCCTACCAGCTGTATGACTAGCATTATCAAACAATGGACTCCTCAAATGGCTATCAGTACGTTAGTCAAGTGTCATGCTTGACAATATATTATATACTTCCTAGTAAATTCTCGTCAACTGTCAATTCAGCCAAGCACCTGGACTCGGCCTCCTTGACGTGCAATAAATGGACCTTACTCGGGAACAGCTGCCGATGAATACTGTTATGGCTATCATGCCAAGCAAAGCGCCCGCATCAAGAGTAATAACAAGGTGTTTTACATCAAATATGCGTACCTATACCCTATGAGAGGACCGGTTTTATATTGCAGTACCTTAACAGATTGGACTTATATTTGCACAGCATGGCACATCACACGACATTACACGTGTCTACATGAATTATGTAACATATTAGTACATTCCAAAGCTTTATTCGATGATTGCTGTAATTTAACATACGCCTAGGATACCTCGGTATTAGCGAGGCGCAGACACAGTCTGCTAAATATATTACGTCATTTTGAAACAAACCTGAAGAAAAAAAAACACTCAATGTATTCGTGCAAATGGCTGTCAAAGTTGGATGTAGACTGGTACCAGACGCAATGCCAGTCAGATAGGATCAGGTATTATTGGCAGTCGTCTCGATCCGTGAGAGATGCACGTTTCTGGTGATGCCGCAGTAGATTATAGAGGCACCCGTTTGGCAACACCGGCATACCATGCGAGGTGATGGTGGGCGATTGAGACACCACTGGTGAGTGGATTCCGCCAAAACGGGTATATTAGGCATTCACTTCGGACACTTTCGATGACACTCCTGAGCATGTGACATTTTAGCGACGATTTTGGTTTTAGTCGCAGTTAAACCGGGTAGAATTTACAGGAAAAGCAAATTGACCATGGTAATTATCAAGTTAACTTGTATCAGTTCCTGATAAGTTCGAGCAGTTAAATATTTAATGCCTGTAACCGTTCAAGTAATGTTCGCATTATAATATAGCTTTGTGGACGAGCGCGACAAAATTCACAGTTAGTGGCCGAGACGAAGTCGAGGCCTCAAACTGTGAATTTTGAAGCGCGAGTCCTCAAAGCGATTTAGTGTGCAGCTGCAGCACGCGATAGATAAAAATCAAGTCTGACAATTTGTTTTTCGTTGATGTAGAATTATTTTGTTTCCGCGCACAAACTGCAGGTCTCGTGACCTACAGTCCACAAACTCTCCAGTTTTTGGACTCTCGCCTACAAATAAATATGTTTTAAAGGGAGTGTGCCTACTGTTTTGGAATGTCAAAAATATTTTCATACGGTAAGTAGCTGTTGGTTTGATTGTTGTATATGATAAAATGCACATCTTGAGCCCCTTTAGTTTAATTTTCACTTATATTGTTTTTTGTTTATTTTTGTTTCGATATCTATAAAACGATCGCAACTATGGTGATGTTATGTAAAACGGCGCACATAAGACAATACAATTACGGTCACATCATGCAAGATAGAAAGACGAGTTATACACAGCACGTTCTTGCCACTGTGAACTTTATTATGTGCGAGTTTCGTAGCTCTAAATTGATATCTTCTTCAAAAAATGGCCATCGGCCATCATCGAAATGGCCATCATCGGAAAACATGATGGCCGTCCAGTTTCTGTTCGGCTGCTGCTATCAGCGTGCACGAGCTGTTTTGTTGAATTGCTATTGGCCGGCGCTAACAATATGCTAGCAGTTTAATCGATAGTTGCAGTGCTTCTAGTAGCGGAAGCCCTCTGGAGTCTACCCGATAACTTTTTGCTCCCAAGCAAATTCCTGGAGTCTTTGAATATCTCAGCAACTAGGGTGAATCTGGAGAAATGAAGTATTGGTTCAATTCAGAAAATTGTGTTCTATAGACCAGTGTCAATAACCCCAACTAAGCGATGTGAGTAGGCACACTCCCTTTAAGCTTTTTCACCAAAGCACGTGAATCAATGGTGAACAAACTTCAGCTGTACACTAAAGGCGGCCGCACACTAGGCCATTGGGCCGCGACGTCGCCGCGCGACTTTCCGCGGCGGAAAGTCGCGGCGACATCCAAAGGCGGATCCAGAACGGGTGGTTTAGGGGGGGGGGGGGCGTTCTGAGACGCGATTTGCGAATTTCGGCTGTCGCACTAGCGGAAAATCGCGGCATCTTCGCGGAAAAACGCGGCGACATCGCGGCCGAATGGCCTAGTGTGCGGCCGCCTTAACCGCTGTTAGCACTAACGGTTGTTAGTGTACAGTACAGCTGAAGTTTGTTCACCATTGACTTACGTGCTTTGGTGAAAAAGCTTAAAACATATTTATTGGAGGGCGGGAGTAAAACAAACTTGAGAGTTTGTGGACGTGCCCTGGTCACGTGCCCTGGAGTTTTTGCGCGGCAACAAAGTAATTATACATCAACGAGAACCAACTTGTCAGACTTTATTTTTATCTATCGTGTGCTGCAGCGTAGCTGCACACTAAATCGCTTTACAGGACTCGCGCTCCAAAATTCACAGTTTGAGTCCTCGATTTTGTCTCGGCCACAAACTGTGAATTTTGTCGCGCTCATCCACAAAGCTATAATAATGATTCTTATGTCCCCTTCAACCCAAAACACGTGGAAAAACGTAACTGTTGGGACTTCAGACAATTAATCACCCAACTGTCCAAACATTAATCCGCACACACGTGTATCTGTGGTGAAACCATTGCAGCCGACCCAGTCCGGTGTTTGAAGCCACAAACGACGCAGCCGTCCCGACAGGTTGCATGCGCACCGACGTGACGGCTTTGCGATAGACATTAAATTGCGTTACCGTAATTCAAATTCCTGAGTTCAAGTTTTGAAAGGGACAACGACTTCAAACCAAGTTGTTCCCTGCTAGAGCGTCATTCTACTGCCTATTCTGAGTTAGACCGATGGCTGGCACTGCTTCTTAAATGTTAAACATGCCGAACTCTAACATATCCACCGTCAAAAAGCTGGTTGGCGTTCATCCCCAGTGGCGGAACAATACTCACTCCATGGCGATCATCTTGGTGGCTGAGAGCGCCACCTCTGCTCCGCTCATCTTCTTCAGTGCGGTGCGGGTGGGCTGCTGCAGCCTGCGGTGGCTGAAGGCCGGCTCCTTGGGCGACACGACGACGTTGTCATGCACCAGCTGGGCGTCCTGCTGGCGGCGCCGAGTCTGAGCGCTGGTGCCGAACTTGGCCGCCTTCTCCACCTCACGCTGCTCCACCCGCACGTTCACAGGGGGAGGCTCGACGTACACAATCAGTCCCGGGCCTGCAGAGATGGCAGAGGGAGACAGCGTTAAGCGTCAACCACACCTCCACGGGAGGGAGTTCCACGTATGCAATCAGACGCTATCCTTTCCAGGTGAGGAGGGCGGTGCGGAGCGAACAGTGGCAGGGACTGGCCACCTATCCGTGTGAACACCACCGCTAGAAATGAATTCATAGAGATGGTAGTGAGGCATATCACTTGCAGTTTGAAATCGTGTCACGTGGTGCCGCGAACCTAGCAGGGTAACACCGCAACGGAGACCGAAGCATGTAAGTGCCGACCAATACTTTATGATGCCTTTATCTATTGCGTCTTTCACTGTGACCAATAGGCGCAGATTGCAAAATCCCGATGACAAAGAAAGATGACTTAAGACCAGCTTACTTTTGACAGCCAGCTAAGTCAGCTGAAACATTCGTGGAATATTTTCACCGATTGTGCAATCGTATGCAAATGGCAGTGATTTTAGAACAACACAGGTAAAGACGCCTTTTGCAAGCAACGCTAATATCTTTTTTGTGAAGCGATCTAATCCAAAGTGCATTTTGAGCCTGTCTGTTGATTAGATCCAACGGTTCTTATAAGAGCAATACTTTCGCACGCCTCTAATCCCGTATCCTCGAACTGTAATTGGTCTGAAGCTAAAACTCCAATTTTAATTAGACATCTTTTGACCTTTTTGTACTTTGAATTATTTGACTCAGACGCATTAATTATAGCCTACAGAGCAATTGATAGACATGCTTAATTCATAATGAGCAATATGTTTTGTTTTAAAAAATTGAGTCCGAACCTTTAAAATGGACGGATTTCCGAGGTCAGGACCCGCGGTAAGCATAGCTTGTTGTGCAGGCCTAACCCCTACCGTCCGATCGCGCCATTCCTGGCGTCCGGCAGAATTAAGAAGCGAAAGTTGTACGTGCCCGACATACCTGGACACGGCCCACACCGGCCTCTGACGTCACCTGACCTTCAGCGCGACCACTGCCACCAGCCGCAGGCCATCCCAGTCAGGGGCAAATAGCAAGGGCCGAAGCGACTCGAACCTGGCCTGCCACACCGGGTGATGTCAAAAGCCCAGCGCTCCCCCAACTGAGCTACAGGGGTGGACAATAATACATAATGTGACAACATTATAAGGCACTGAGAATAACCACTGGGGGATCCAGGGGGGGGGGGTATTAGGGGCAAAAGCCCCCCCCACACACACACACAGGAACATGGGAGCATTCCATACAAGTATCCCCCGCGCGTTCCTGCATTGGCTGCAAGAAGTGATAATTATGACAAAAACTCACCCCCGGTCAACGAAGCTTTTACGATGACGACCCCTCCCTCCCCTCAAAAACATTTGGCGCTGACAACCCGACTAAGCGTATCAGCCGTGCATGCATTACATTTAAGTGCTGGATATTACATTTAAGTGCCGGATATTACATTTAAGTGCCGGAAATTCCATTTAAGCCCACCACATAACGATGATACCGAATGCGGTAACATCTGATCCACGGTAACATCTGAACATCTGAACCACGGTAACATCTGAACCACGGTAACATCTGAACCACGGTAACATCTGAACCACGGTAACATCTGAACATCTGGCCACGGTAACATCTGAACCACGGTAACATCGGAACATCTGGCCACGGTAACATCTGAACCACGGTAACATCGGAACATCTGGCCACGGTAACATCTGAACCACGGTAACATCGGAACATCTGGTCACGGTAACATCTGAACCACGGTAACATCTGAACATCTGGCCACGGTAACATCTGAACCACGGTAACATCTGAACATCTGGCCACGGTAACATCTGAACCACGGTAACATCTGAACATCTGGCCACGGTAACATCTGAACCACGGTAACATCTGAACATCTGGCCACGGTAACATCTGAACCACGGTAACATCTGAACATCTGACCACGGTAACATCTGAACCACGGTAACATCGGAACATCTGGCCACGGTAACATCTGAACCACGGTAACATCTGAACCACGGTAACATCTGAACATCTGAACCACGGTAACATCTGAACCACGGTAACATCTGAACATCTGGCCACGGTAACATCTGAACCACGGTAACATCTGAACCACGGTAACATCTGAACATCTGGCCACGGTAACATCTGAACCACGGTAACATCTGAACATCTGGCCACGGTAACATCTGAACCACGGTAACATCTGAACATCTGGCCACGGTAACATCTGAACCCATTGCGTGCGGACAGCGGCACGCCTGGTGGAACGGCAGTCCGCCACATCCGCCATTCCAAACATTCAAAACAGAGCTTCTGCACTTCAAAAGGCAACGCCCGCTTTCCGTCACCGATGCTGCTCCTCATAAGACGACATGGCTACGAGTTGAGTTGAGCGTTTTGGGGGTATGTACCGAATACCTAAGTGATGAGTGATTATTCAAAGTTAAATAGGCCATTTTTGGAGTATGTGAGGACACCCACGCTGTGACACTTACGACAGGTTTGCGCTTATCCGACACCTGCACGTGCACAGTCTTAATGGCGACAACTGGCACAGCTAAGCAGCTCACAAATCCATCAAGTCGGATCTCCTCTGGTTCTCATATTACTTGCCGCTTGTCCTTATTACAGTTTGTCTAGTATTGAACGTTTGCATATTTCTGCAAGATCTTCAGGTCAAGGTAGAACGATATCATATATTCCGATAATTCAAGATTTATACAAATTTCGGAAGCAAATCTCAACTCAGTGAATAATGAGATCTTGGAACACCAGTTTAGTGAAATAAAAACCGACAAAGTTGAAATTCCTTGGAGTATATAAAGGTCATGCAAGAGTTCTGAGAGAGAAGTATAACATACCAACTGTTGTAGTTCACAAATCATACACTAGCCTCGATTAGCTAAAAAAACACATTGAATTAGTACCATCCCAAATGAGTAAGTAAATGAGCTAAAGCGTAATGCATAATCATTCAATGCCAGCGAAGTCTCATTCGCGTAAAGTAGGCATATGTTCCCGAAATCCCTAATCCGATTATCAAAAGAAACTATGGAACATTCGTCAAACGCACACGAGCACAGCCCGATCCCCTGGTGCCGATTGCATACTACCCGCCCCTGAACTGCAGCTCCCTCCACCGTGTGATCTCCGGTCTCGGGCCAGGCCCACGTGCCAAGCCGGGCGCCTCCTTCCGATCTTGAACTTGGCCTTTCACTCGCGTTGGGCAAGCCACTTGTTGTCGGCAATGCTATGGATGCAGCTGCAGCTGACGGCTGCAGAGCTGAGCCGAACGCGACTGTGCCGCGCGGCGCGGGGGTGCCGGTGCTGACATGCCGCGCGTGCCAGGGCCCGCAGTGACCTTGACCCAGTCTATGACCGGCAGGCCGGCGCCAGTGACGCCAGGTCGCGGACTCGCGGGCGCCACGGAGTCGTTTGTTGGTCCCGGTCACCCCACGGAGGCGTGCAGGTGACGTCACGATCGTACAAGTGGTTTCGAACTTCGGCCATGGGAAGTACGCGCTGGATAGTATTAGCGTCAGCCAGTGGGCCGTGGGTAGAGAGGACCCATAAAGCCGACAGCTGCTGCCAGCGATGTCCATAAAGCATGGCCGTAGATCAGGTTCACTACACACCGTTAATGTCAATACGTGTGCATATAAATTCTTGTCATTGCGTTTACAATGCTTGTCGACATCCTCCATAAGCAAAAATGGTCATATTCCTCGCAATACACGCCCATATTTCATCATCATCGAAGCATGCCGTTCAAACTCGCGTAACACACCATTTCCGTGTGCTCTGCCTGCCACCGTTTGTTCTGCTGTCCTCAGCGGGGTCCTCCTGTCCTCAGCCGCGTCTCCCGAGACGTCCTCCTGTCCTCAGCCGCGTCTCCCGAGACGTCCTTCAGTCATCAGCCGCGTCTCCCAAGACGTCCTCCTGTCTTCAGCCGCGTCTCCCGAGACGTCCTCCTGTCCTCAACCAAGTCTCCCGAGACGTCCTCCTGTCTTCAGCCGCGTCTCCCGAGACGTCCTCCTGTCTTCAGCCGCGTCTCCCGAGACGTCCTCCTGTCCTCGACCAAGTCTCCCGAGACGTCCTCCTGTCTTCAGCCGCGTCTCTCGAGACGTCCTCCTGTCTTCAGCCGCGTCTCCCGAGACGTCCTCCTGTCCTCAACCAAGTCTCCCGAGACGTCCTCCTGTCTTCAGCCGTGTCTCCCGAGACGTCCTCCTGTCCTCAACCAAGTCTCCCGAGACGTCCTCCTGTCATCAACCAAGTCTCCCGAGACGTCCTCCTGTCTTCAGCCGCGTCTCCCGAGACGTCCTCCTGTCCTCAACCAAGTCTCCCGAGACGTCCTCCTGTCCTCAACCAAATCTCCCGAGACGTCCTCCTGTCTTCAGCCGCGTCTCCCGCGACGTCCTCCTGTCCTCAGCCGCGTTCAGTCGCGTCTCCCGCGACAGACAGACCTGTCCTCATCTCCTCATCTGGTGGCAGGGCGGCACCAGCGGACGCCCCCTCAGCCTGATCGGTCGGCCGGCGCCGCCGCTGTCTCGCGTAACAAATCGAGGCATTGCGATGCAGGGGCATTCCGGGAGGCCCGGTGACCGTGCGCCTCCAATGCCGGGCTCGCTGGGTCATGATGGCAGGTCGCCAGCGGCTTTGGCTTGTCCCCCAGGAGAGGAGGTGCGGCATAATGTTCAACCGATATGCAGAGGTTCGGGGAGTTCATGGGCGGGTTGGAGATGCATGTGTGGCTTAGTGTAGTTGGCTGTATAGGTTGACATGGTTCGGTGAGGTTCAGTGTAGTTCAGTGTGATTTAAGTATACAGTAATTTGGTACAGTTTAGTGCAGCTTGCTGCCATTCATTATAATTCGATTGTTTCGTATAGTTTGCTCATTTGTCTTGCAACGGGTTGTAGAAGGGTGATTACCGATGATTCCCGCAAAAAGACAGTTAGTATATCTACACTGCACAGTACATCAGCACGACTTAATAAGGCACGTGCTATCAAATACCGCTGTATCAAAGCGCATAATAGGATAACTATGTCAATGACAACCAATCCGCCACGTTGTATGCAATAGACGCGATAGACTTAAGCGGCCAACTTACCAGGTCGCGGACGATTATTGTCAGCTTAGGATCTCACCTGACACAACCATATATGCTGCTTACGATACATAGATGATGAGCCTGATAAGAGTAACCTGGGTATGCCATACTGGTTATTGGTGGGGGCAACTCCAAAGTGGCCTTGTCCAAACATGAGTTAATCACTCCTTGTATTGATGATAACGGTAAAGAAACAAGGATCATTGACAAATAACGAGCTCTGTTGGTCCAACAGATAACGCTGTTTTCTCTCACCCTCTAACCTCGGCCATCATATAAATGAGTCAGAAGATTCATTGCCATGACGGTCAATTGTCATTCATCATGCATCCTCACTGAGCAAACTAATGTGCATTCATGTACGATGTACGTACATAACGTAAATCTGACTTAGCTATTGGCTGTCCATGACGGAATGTGCCGAGGAATGTGTCGGTTCCACTCGCGGTAGAGGAGCCCATCTCCGAGGTACATACGCTCTCGACTCTCGACTGACCTTTTGGTGATGAGAACGACTGTGCCGTGTTCAGTGGACAGCAAACGCCCCGGCTCACACAAGGGGTGTTACATGGGCTCTTCAGCGCCTGGGCCACGTCCGCGTAGTTTCCCTCCAGGTCCTGGATCCGCCTGAGGACCGGTGACGTCATTTAGCCGGAGATGACTGGAGAAAACAATTTAACGCGGGTATAACGTGATTAATGCTCAGTAATCCTTCACTGATAATTAAGGGCCGCCCGCTCGGCAGTGATGCTGCTGTGCGTGCAGGTATGACGTAGCGCTGAATTAGGAAGCAAAACACCGAAACAGGCGCCGCGGATGGTGCCTATTTGGAGGGCTCATGATATAAACGACCCACAATTCACGTCCATTCTCGCCTCTGAGTGCGACACTTACTTGCAGACTCCGAGCTCGCCGCTGAAGGTGGAGCATTTTCCCAGCGCCACCGGCGCCGGTTTGAAGCCGCCGACGTTGCGTTTCCGCTGCTGCGTGCTGCAGGTCTGGACAGCCAGCACGACCAGAGTGCACACAGCGATCACCCTGCAAACAGGACACAGAGGCAGGTCACGCACGGTGCAGACCAGAGCGCACACAGCGATCACCCTGCAACAGGACACAGAGGCTGGTCACGCACGGTGCAGACCAGAGCGCACACAGCGATCACCCTGCAAACAGGACACAGAGGTGGGTCACGCACGGCGCAGACCAGAGCGCACACCGCGATCACCCTGCAACAGGACACAGAGGCGGGTCACGCACGGTGGAGACCAGAGCGCACACAGCGATCACCCTGCAACAGGACACAGAGGCGGGTCACGCACGGTGGAGACCAGAGCGCACACCGCGATCACCCTGCAACAGGACACAGAGGTGCGTCACGCACGACCAGAGCGCACACAGCGATCACCCTGCAAACAGAACACAGAGGCAGGTCACGCACGACCAGAGCGCACACAGCGAACCCCCTGCAACAGGACACAGAGGCGGGTCACGCACGGCGCAGAGCCGAGCGCACGTACCGCGCTGCGCCGCGTGCGTCCAACGCACTGCACCGGGCCGCCTGCATGGTCATCTCCCTGGATCGTCCCCGTATGCTGTTGTCGTCAGAGGGTTAACTCCAGACTGAGTGTTAACTCCCGCGACGTCAACAAATCTCCTAGCTCTGTAAGATACTACTGGAATAACACAATGCAATTCGTAAAGGCATATGGACACTTTGGAGCGGGAGCATTTAGGACATTCCACACTACAGAGTGCATACGACGGGGCGAACATTCGCGATATTTCTATTCGATATTTCATGTCGTATAATGCACACTTCATATTGTACACCAAATACGGTACATATTACGTGTTAAACGTCGCATCGCACGCTGCGCACTGCATACTGCGCATACTGCAAACTGCATACTGCATACTGCATACTGCATACTGCAAACTGCGCATACTGCATACTGCATACTGCGCATACTGCATACTGCACACTGCATACTGCGCATACTGCATACTGCATACTGCGCATACTGCAAACTGCATACTGCATACTGCATACTGCATACTGCAAACTGCGCACACTGCATACTGCATACTGCGCATACTGCATACTGCATACTGCATACTGCGCATACTGCATACTGCATACTGCATACTGCATACTGCATACTGCATACTGCATACTGCATACTGCATACTGCATACTGCATACTGCATACTACATACTGCATACTGCATACTGCATACTGCATACTGCATACTGCATACTGCATACTGCACACTGCATACTGCGCATACTGCGCATACTGCATACTGCATACTGCATACTTCATACTGCGCATACTGCACACTGCATACTGCGCATACTGCATACTGCATACTGCATACTGCATACTGCATACTGCAAACTGCGCATACTGCAAACTGCATACTGCATACTGCATACTGCGCATACTGCCAGACTTGTCAATGATTCAATGTGAATCGACTACTTTTGATTGAATCATTCTTATTTCAAATGAATGACTCATGAATCGATTCACCTCATGCGCAAACCTGTTGTGAGTCACTGATTGAATCATTCATACAGAGAAAATAGGCTGATTGAATCATTCATTGCTCAAAGAATCATTCTTTTTTGGTCGAACAGCATGAACTGTCCACAAAATATGCCAGCGGCCCAGCATTCATCTGTGCTCTGTGGACAAACCAGGCACTTTATGGCCAATTATATGAGCTCTGTGTCCTGAGCTGTAGCCTGTAATTCATCTATGCGTAAAGAAAGCGAGGCTTTGTGTCCAACTCCAGTGGGCACAAAGCCACTGTTCAATCAGCCCTAACTAGGTGAATACCTTGGAACTGGTAGGGTTAGGGGTAGGTACCTAAATACTTAGAAAAGGTAACTAACCCATACATTTGTTCATAAACCACACAGTACACGCACACCTTTTTCACACGAAAAATTATCAAAAGGTACCCACCTTTTCCTAATTTCTAGGCTATACCATATCAAAAACTAAATCATAAACAAACATTTGCATGACCTCCGCATGTCCCAAATATCACTGTCGCATCGGCGCCGCTTTATTCCACATCGTGCTTTATAAACAATAATACCTAATGCAAAATCAAAATAAATGTTCTATTCGCTTAAAAAAGTGAAACGTAAAGTCATTAATGCTTTTGGAACTTGGAATTTGCAATTATAATAAGTATTATAAATATCATTTTTTAATCAAAATAAACAACACGCGTGTCCAATTGGCTCACATTCACATTCACATTCGAAAATACATTCGCGGACTATTTGGATTGGCTTCAAAATTGGTACACAGATAGATCACGACCTAGTGATCATTCTGGTAAAATCTTAGAGTCGCACATTTAAAATCAAAGAAGTTAGAGCAGGTCATATGTTTAAGGTCAAACAGCAGACTATTCTGATGTGCATGACAATTGGCACACAGGTGGAGCATGACCTCCCTATAACGCTCATAAAATCTTAGAGTCGCACATTCAAAATCAAAGTTAGACAAAGGAGTTAGACAAAGGAGTCGACACTTCCCTTTAATGTTGAGTGATTGAATCAAGATTGAATAATTCATTATGGTAATGTTGAGTGATTGAATCATGATTGAATCATTCATTATGGTAATGTTGAGTGATTGAATCATGATTGAATTATTCATTATGGTAATGTTGAGTGATTGAATCATGATTAAATCATTCATTATGGTCCGTGAATCACTGTGAATCGACTCATGACAAATATGAATCATTGACAAGTCTGCATACTGCATACTGCATACTGCATACTGCGCATACTGCATACTGCATACTGCATACTACGCATATTGCATACTGCATACTGCATACTGCATACTGCATACTGCATACTGCATACTGCATACTGCATACTGCATACTGCATACTGCATACTGCATACTGCATACTGCATACTGCATACTGCGCATACTGCATACTGCATACTGCATACTGCATACTGCATACTGCATACTGCATACTGCATACTGCATACTGCATACTGCATACTGCGCATACTGCGCATACTGCGCATACTGCATACTGCATACTGCATACTGCATACTGCATACTGCGCATACTGCATACTGCGCCTATTCCCTGCGGGCGGCCAAAATTACGTTAACCTGCGGAGGGGGGGGGGCAGATTCTGCCCCCCCCCCATAGATCTCGAGAACCGCTCGATCGATTTCGATGGAGAAAACGCCATTCGATTCATCATGACAAGATTTTTCTTTTTGACCTCGACATTTCTTTTTGTTCAAAAATGGGGGGCCAGGGGGCAAAAATACGAAAATGTGTAGTGTTTTTTTGAAAGGTCATTGCGGCCATGTGGTTTGACTGATTTGCATGCCCCAAACGTTTTTGAGCTTCAAATGTACTGGTCTTTAATATATAAAAAGATAACTACCAAAATACAAAATCATAGGCGTATTCAGGGGATGTAAAATGGGGGATTTACTGATAACAAATTTGTGCTGTTCGTGATTGTTTGGGACGACACGAACGTCACATGTGGGAATTATTTGCTGTAATTTGTTAAATGTAATATATTGCGCATAGACGGATTCAAGAAAACAACGTGGGGCGCCATGCGCGTAACGCTTTTTTATAATCTTACTAATTTGAAGTTGGACCTAATTTGAGGGAGAGTATCGCCTCCCATTTTTGTTGTACCTGAGTGCGCCTCTGCCAAAAACATGTACAATCCCAGTATTTATGATGCATATTGCATTGAAAATGTTTCTGACGGATTTATTGCACCGCAAACTACGAAGGAAGTATGCGCCGCGCAACCGCATTCGTGACACCCTTCCCAAAACAGAAGCCTGGCACCGCTTCTGCTGGACCGATTTTTTCACAAAATTACACAACACGCGCAATTCAATTTTAGGAACAGTACCAAGTTCCAAGACGCTAGGCCTAACGGTTTAGAAGCAGCAAGTGAAAACCACCGGGGGGCAGAATCTGCCCCTGCAGGGAATAATTGTTAACCCGCCCCGTTGGGGGGAGTAAATTTTACCCCCTCCCGGATGTTCTCAATAACTTATAAACTATAGGGGATAGCGACGTCAAACTTTGAGTACCTTGTGCTGCATCAATGCTACGTCTTCTCACAAAATTTCCCTGCAATCGAGGTAGTACTTTGGAAGATAATGACGTTTTAATGACGTCATGTCATGCCATTTTGGGTGGAAAAACGATAAATGTTCGAAAATTCGTAGAAAATCGAGTTTTAATGCAAATTATCAATACAAAACTTTAAAAGGAAGGAAATTACATTTTCTTCGAGCATGGCTATCTCGGATTTACGAAATTTGGGGTTTTGACCCCCAAAAAATCAAAAACTTTTTAATGAGCATTTCCGCATTTTTTTTAAAAGATATAAAAACGGAATATATGTTAGAGAACCGAGTATGGACGATACTCAAACCAAATTTCAAAGCAATATATTTATGCTTGACTGGCTTATGGGTCCCCAAGTATAAGTAACTCATGACGCCATTTTTTTCTTCCTTTTTTGTTGCTTTTAGTGGTTAGATACAGACAAATACGTATCACCGCTGTATTTCTGAGACAAAGCTGGTCTAGAAACATTCCTTTTGCATTTAGATTCATCTATTTCAAATTGTGTCCTTGTGACCTGACCTTGACCTGCGGGCAATTATATGGGGTCAGGTTGTAAAAATTGCTCCTACTCTCGAATTATACATGCAAAATAACCCATACAACATGTGTCGCATGGCTTTTGTAGACCTGTGACCTTTTGTGACCTGACCTTGACCTTGACCTTTGCTTACAATTTCACTTTCGCTTATACGGGAGATGCATTATACCTTTGAGAGCACCTTGTGCGATAATAGTCGCAATCTAAGGCTTTGGATGGAAAGTATGGCCCAAAAACGAAAATACCTCAAGTTTGACCTTTGACCTGATCGTGACCTGACATGTAACCTTATTTTAAGAATTTTGGGTGTTAATTATATTCGTCTCCTTGAGGGCTTTCGATCGCCGCCATGCACGTCCCGCTGCAGTCATTGGTTCGGAATATACGAGGGGGCAATATTTACCCCTCCCCCCGCCCACCCAGCGGGGCGCGTTGGGCTGCCGATCCCAGCGGGGCGCGGGTAATGCGTAGTACACACGGTGACGAGGTTGCTACTTCTATTCTTAGCACAGGCGTTGCTAAAAGTATAGCAGGAAATCGTGGCCAGAGTAGTAATATATCGTTCAGTGTTATACCATGGACTATTTTTTGTTTGGGGGGGGGGATTCTCGCCCACCCCGTAGTCCGGCCTATAGCCATATGCCGCCGCGGATGGGGAGGGGAACCACCCTCGAGGTTATTTTTATAAAATGTTATACAAATAATAGTCTATTATGAAAAGTTGCGTCACCATGTTACTTCGTGATTGATATGGCGCGAAACTTCGTGATTGATATGGCGCGAAAGTATATATAATATAGTGACCACAGTGAGTTTAGATATATGTATTGTGCATGGATCCCTGATTCAGGATCTCCACATCAAATTTGTATTTGTATTTGACATCAGCTGAACACTCCACAACAAGCGTGGCTATTACGTGTCATTGTCATGAAGTTAGAACAGATGGATTAAGTCAAGGTACTTACATACAAGCACACGCACACCGCACACATACTGATATTTACAAGTGTCACATATTCCGCGTACTGACTCGCTGGTCACGCATTACGTACATGCGTCTTTGCGGCTCGTTTAAATGCTGCTGGCGTCAATCGCATCGCGTCGCCGGGCATAGCATTGAGCACAGATGTTGCCTGACATAAAAACGATCGCTTGCCTGCCGCCGTTCTCATCGGGGGCGGCCGCAGCAGCCGGTCCTGCCGGGTGGTACGATCACCCGCTCGTGAGTCAGCGTACGTCACAAACTGAGTAGCGAGTTCCGTGGGCTCGCCAAGTACACACATCTTGTGGGCAAGAATGGCCACCTGAAGATGGTACATCTCATGAGCTGTGAGCAGGCCCAGGTCACCCCGCGCGCGAGACACGTGGTCAAACTTACGGAGCCCTGTCACGACTCGGGTGGCAAAATTCACGACTTTCATAAGTCTGTCGTCGTTTGAGACCGAGCCGTTTCCGCACACCGGAAGACAGTATCTCACGCGCGAGATGACCAAGGCCTGCACCACTGACAGCATGGCGCGCCGCGGGAGGAAGGCCCTCAGGTGGCGGAGACCGATCAGGAGGCCGATGCATTTGTGCACCACGTCACTAACGTGCGCGTCCCAGCTGAGGTGACGGTCGAACGTGACGCCTAGGTTCTTAACGCACCGGCTCTCCTTCACGGTCTCACCACCGACCCGCACGCTGACAGGGGAGAGGTCGCGGGTGTTCTGACGGGTGCCAAGGAGAAGGATTTCCGTTTTGGATGTGTTGAGTTTAAGTCCGTGGGCATGGAACCACGATGCTAGGGAAGATAAGGTAGACTCCATGCGTAGGATAAGTGCAGGAAGGTTGTGCTTGGTGTCGGACATAAGGATTTGGGTATCGTCAGCGTACTGGGTCACATGAGCGTCCGGCGCGTGCAGGCTGAGGTCGTTGGCGAAGATAGTGAATAACAGGGGACCTAGGACTGACCCTTGGAAGACTCCCATGGTGTTGGGAAGAGGTTTTGAAACGACTCTGTCACCGGAAGGAGAAGTGAGACAGATGGACTGAGTATGACCGGAAAGATAGCAGGTAAACCAGGCCGGGTCTACGCCGTGGAGCTGAAGTTTGGATAGGAGTAGAGAATGAGGAATGACATCAAAACATTTACTGAGGTCGAGAAGGCACAGAAGAGAGACACGGCTTCGGTCCATGTTAGAAAAAACATGGTTAGTGACAGAAAGAAGAGCGGTTTCGGTAGAGTGATGGGGGCGAAAGCCGTGTTGGGATGAGGATAGAAGGTGATTGTCGGACATATAGAAGGAAAGTTGCCGCTGCACCAGGCGCTCGACAACTTTGGCCATGGAAGGAATGATGGAAATAGGCCGGTAATTTGAAACTAAGTCAGGATCGCCAAATTTATGGATAGGATGGACCAGGGAGTGCTTCCAAGAATCGGGATAATCACAGGAGATGAGGCAGGTATTGACAACATGGAGTAGGATAGGGCCGATGGCGTCAAAACAGAGGAGAAGGATACGGATACAGATGCCATCAGCACCACACGCACCAGATCGCTTCATGGAGAACACTACCTCCCGCAGCTCACCTAGCGTCACTCCGGTGACCCTGAAACCACAGGCACCGACGCGCGGCAGGCGGCACTGAACGTCGGGGGTCACCCCGGCGCTAGCTAGGCTGGCCGCCACGCGTGGGCCCACGTTCACGAAGAAATCATTCATCTCGTCCGGTGTGGCCGAGGGCAGACGGGCGGTGTCACTCCGCTTACTGGCGATCAGCGGGCGGATGACGCGGTAGAGGGAGAGGGACAAATGACTGATAGAAGCTACAGCAGAGATCACGACAAAGTGTTACTGTAAATCCTGGTTCCATGTGGCTCTCCAGATGAAATTTAAGAGGAAATCACACGTTCCGCTGGGTCCCGTGCTAAACGTTCACATTTAATTCAATTTCTTTCGTCCACAGAGTCTTAAGAGCCGATAATTTCTTGCTTGAAATGACATGGACGATTATCAATATATTTATTAAGAAATGAAACAACAGAGACGATTATCATTTAAATAATGTAATAAACTAAATTGGAATAACTATGTTATCATACAATATAGAAAATCATTCAACATCTTTCAAGCTATGGCTTTATAGTTGTATACCTAAATCTATCGGATCTATATTGGATCCGATGGCTATCTCGACAAAATAAGGTAAGCGAATACGGGATACTGTAGATCATTATACAAAGAAATGTTTGAGAGATCGGATTCCAGTGGTTTCTTAGTCATTTTCTTTCAACAAAAACAGTTCTGTCCTGTCAGATCTGTCCGCGCAATGTCTGAGACTTTTGGGCCGCGGCGCCTGTCATGGCGCACCTTAATCATTAAAATTGTCACAGATATTGTGGAGAAACCCCACTATTCGCCTTGATGCTACTTTTGTGAAGTTGTGAAAGTTCTTAAATTATCACCACTAGCGTGGGCAACTTAATTGTTCGCCTATGCGAAAGTCGTGTCTCCCGTCCCGCCCCGTGCATAAACGGGCGGCGGGCCGCCGTTTACTATCTGTAACGAAATAGGGCGGTCGAGCGGTTGTCGCGTATTAAAGGAGACATTGATTTTTTTTTTACCAAACACGATTTGATTACATTTTTTAATACAATTTATTTTTATATTGTCAAAAATGGCCTTATATCGCGCCGATTTAGGACATAAGGTCGTAAATTTGTATTGTTTATCAAAACTATATGCATACTCTCTGAGTCAGAGTCCTGACGTCAAACGAATGTAACAAATGGTTCAGCCAATCAGCTTCGAAAGTAGTCGCGTAAGGATAGACTCGCATTGGAGATGTGCCAACCGGCGGGCGGCGTTCGCCTGCTAGCACCAGCTGCAAGCTGATTGGCTGATGGTATAGCCTCTGCCCGGGCTAGAACCAGTACAACATTATTTCGCCAGCACCGCATTCCTTCGCCAAAAAATCAAATATGTTCGGCTGGAAAGTCTTTCCAGTCAAGAAAACTTGCAGATAGGGGTTTCCCAACACGGGCTACAAAACTGCTATCTCAGTTTAAAACCAATGTTGAAGGTGAGCTATTTACTTTAACAATGGTGAAACCGGCGAGACTCCTCCTCAGTACTTCTCTACTCCATGGTTATACTGACTTTCAACCCATGCTCTACCTATTTAGTTGCAGTTACAGCGGCACTAGCGAAAATATGTTTCACACTCTCATGAACCGGATCGTCTACTCGTTCCAAAGTCATAAAATACCCGTTCTAAGCACCAGAGCGGCCATTTGATGTTATGACTGGCCGAACACGGACGTTGTTTCGCTATCTGCGCGTGAGAGATCTCTGATCCGAGAGATACGGTTGATTTACATTCATATTTCACTGGCTACGTCGAACCATGGAGCAGAGGGCTGGTCATGTCGTTTGGTGAGATGCAGCGCGAGCATGGAAAAGGGATTTCAATCAAATCAACTTATACACGAAGCACGAATATTTTGTGCATGACCAAGGTAAATGGTGTCCTTGTCTCGATATCTCAAATCTACAAACCACATGCATTGAGGATACTCGATAACTTTAATCCATAGTCACGTCTTGAAAACAGTGTTTTGTTCTGTACTGCGCTAGCTAACCAAATAAACGAGCTGTTCATTCCTATAAACGATTAATAAGCGATGTTGTGCCTTTGACACATGCGATGCAGTAATTGAGAGACGCTGTCGCCTGCGGCATCATGATTATTTAGTACATTAGCGGAAGAAGGTGAGCTCAGCAGAACCAATGGAAAGTGAGCTTCGTACTTTGTTAATTATTGCATTGAAAAACGTATGCAAAAAGTAATGGAATAAATTATCTACCAGATCATTTGTCAAAGGACGTATATATTGGGTGGATATGTTCGCTTTATGAACAAACCGGGTACCCAAAAGTCAGAGCTCAGAAGCTCTCCGGCTTCACCTTGCCGACAGCGGTGTAAGTCTTGACTCTTGCCGACAGCGGTGTAGGATCCTATTCAGTTGAGGGGGCTTCAACTTTGACGAGGTAGTGGGCCAAATCCGGGGAGAAATCTGTATTTTTGTGGATTTTGATGGTACTTTAAGCGATTTTTCCCAGCTCAGCCCCCCCCCCCCCCCCACCTCCCCAACTTTTCTGGAGAAGCTACGCTCCTGCTTGCCGATATTCGCTTAAAAGGAAATATTGACCTTTTTATCAATTTTTTGTTCTGCATTATCTTATGCAACATGTATGGTATTAAATTGATGGAGTCTCAATTTGAAAATGAAATAACAACTTTTTATATTTTTTTTTCGGAAATAAAAAAAGTACATATATTTCTTTCGGAGTTCATGATCGGTGTTTTCCCTCCACTATTGGAAGTGAGACATATCTGGCGCTCTTGTTTCAATCTGTTCAACGTTGAATACCTCTCGTTCAATTGCCTCTCAACAAATTGCATACCTACACTAAATACGTCGTCGTAGGGGGCCAAGTTAAACCGCCGAATGCATCACGGCTTTCTGAAATGTTTATTGATTGATTACGGAAAGACGGTTCAGATAAATGGGTCATGTGTGCATTGTAATGTATTGAATACCCGTATGTTGAAAATTCATGGGAAAACATCCAATTTATTTGCAAAAAAAATAGTCGAGAACACTAAATTGGTCGCCGTACGGGGCCAAACTAAATTGCCGATTTCAATGCACTTTTGTCAAATGCTTGTTGATTGTTCACAAAAGTTTGGTACATATTCGCAAAAGATAGAGTGCATGAAACATATTAGACTCAGACTCAGACTGTTTATTAAAGCGCTCCGCAATGTACTTGCGGCTATTACTGCTTCACGTCATTGTAATATAAAACAAAAGGAATGCGGTATGAACATAGAACACAAACGCACATATACACAACTTCACACAACAACAGACATACAAACACAATCACACGCTAGTCAAAAGCAAATACAGTGAGCAGTCACATCAAGCCGCACGGATCAAACCTGCGCAGACCGGTCATCACTGAGGTGCCGCCTCAGGCGGCGACCGAACAGGTGCGGAGGGAGCCGCCAAAGATCGGGTGGCAGGGCGTTGTACGAGGCCGGTCCCTGCACTTAAAGGGAGTGTGCCTACTCACATCGCTTAGTTGGGGTTATTGACACTGGTCTATAGAACACAATTTTCTGAATTGAACCAATACTTCATTTCTCCATATTCACCCTAGTTGCTGAGATATTCAAAGACTCCAGGAATTTGCTTGGGAGCAAACAGTTATCGGGTAGACTCCAGAGGGCTTCCGCTACTAGAAGCACTGCAACTATCGATTAAGCTGCTAGCATATTGTTAGCGCCGGCCAATAGCAATTCAACAAAACAGCTCGTGCACGCTGATAGCAGCAGCCGAACAGAAACTGGACGGCCATCATGTTTTCCGATGCTGGCCATTTCGATGATGGCCGATGGCCATTTTTTGAAGAAGATATCAATTTAGAGCTACGAAACTTGCACATAATAAAGTTCCCAGTCGCAAGAACGTGCTGTGCAAAACTCGTCTTTCTATCTTGCATGATGTGACCGTAATTGTATTGTCTTATGTGTGCCGTTCTACATAACATCACCATAGTGGCGATCGTTTTATAGATATCGAAACAAAAATAAACAAAAAACAATATCAGTGAAAATTCAACTAAACTGAATTCCAGATGTGAATTTCATCATATACAACAATCAAACCAACAGCTACTTACCGTATGAAAAAATATTTTTGACATTCCAAAACAGTAGGCACACTCCCTTTAAACCGCCTCTTCCCCATGTCGGTGCGGTACCGCGGCACGTACAACATACCTTTACACAAAATACAAATGAAATACCTTCACGATAAATAACAATGCATAGGCAGACTAATTTTAGCTCGTACTTTGAATTCGTTACCAAGTATTTGCTGAGTATCGGCCGTTATAAGCGTGAACGCTTATCAACTTAACTTGAAATAACTTCAGCTAGGGACATTTGTATGAAAAATGTGACTGGATTTACGTATAAGTTGAGTTTTTCTTCCCATTGTAAGTGCTAACACTATGTGCTGGAGTCTGGGACGACCGTGCCCTGCGGCCAATCAGCTGAGCCCAGCGGCCGGCTGCACCGGACGAGGCGCGGCAGGCGCGCGCCCGGGGGCCCGGCGCCGGGGGAGCAGAGGCGGCCGCTCCCGGGACGAGCGATCTGCAGCAGCGACCGGCGTTGCCCTCACGGTGGGGCTCCTCAACGTTCAGTCCCTGAAGCCCAAACTACTAGAACTGGCTGATGAACTCCAACGCGGCAGTTATGACCTGATGGCACTCAACGAGACGTGGCTCCGACCGTCAACACCGAGCCGCCTCCTGATTCTGCCCGGCTATCGCTTCTTCCGTGCCGACCGACCAGACGGGCGCGGCTACGGCGGGGTCACACTGGCTGCCCGGGACAGCATCAGCGCCTCCCCCCTCAAGGTCACCACGGAGCCGACCCCAACAGCAGGCTCGAGACCTTGTGTGTGATAGTGAGGCCTGATCGCCGACGCAAGTTTGTCCTCGGCACAGTTTATCGCCCTCCGAGACGCAACGTTGCTGATCTTGAGGCCGACTTCTCCGACCTGGAAGCACAGTATCAGCGAGTGTGCATTGATTACCCTATGACGAAGATTTTAGTATGCGGCGACCTGAACTGTGATTTTCTTAAACCCTCCACCGACCCAGGCAAGCGGACATTGTGTAGTTTTTTATCATTCTTTTCGCTAACTCAGTTCGTCAAATCACCAACCTATGTCTCCGGTGTATTACTAGATGTTTTATATCTAACTGTCGTAATCTAGTAAAACGATGCGCCACTGTTTTCGGTCATTTTAGCCCGCATAGGTTTGTTCGTGCTCGCATAGACGTGCCTCGCCCACGCCAACCGCGGCGAACTGTTCGTACGCGTTGTCTGCGCCGTGTTTCCATCCTTGATTTCAATTACGACTTAGTATGTGCTGACTGGACTGTGGTGATAGATTCGCCCACGGTCACTCTTAAATGGGACCGTTTCATCGATACATTTGTACCCATAGTTGACTCACATGCCCCCGTGCGGACCATGCGAATAAGAAACATGCGTGCACCCCTGTGGTCAGTGATCATACCAGAACCATCATGTCTCGTCGCCGCGCGGCGCTCGCCTCACTTGGCCACAGTTCGGCCGAGTATAAACAACTGAACCGTGCCGCACGATCTGCGATTAGGCGTGACACCTGTGATGACATTCGGCGGCGTATTCACGAGGAGGGACGCAGTGCGATGTGGAAGGTTATACGGCCGGCCGTTGGGAGCGGGAGGGCCAATCGCAAACTGCCTGGTGCTGCGCCTGATCAGTTGAACCGGTTTTTCGTCAACGTAAGCCCACGCGTTGCCGGTGAGGTGCGGGACTTGGGGGAGACCCCGGACCTGCCCTGCAGACTGCCGCGTGTCGGTGCCTGCGCGCTCACGCTGTCGCCCCTGACTGTCCAAGCTGCGGGCGGTAGTACTCGGTATGAGCGGGTCAGCCGCCCACGGTGAGGACGGCGTCTGTATCCGCATGGTCCGCATGTCTTTTGACGCGATTGGCACGGTGCTCCTGCATTTGGTCAATTCCAGCATCTCTCTCTCGGATGTTCCTCAATCCTGGAAACACTCCCTCGTTTACCCAATCCATAAAGCCGGTGATCCTTCTAATCCATCCAACTTCCGGCCAATTTCCATAGTTCCAGTGATCTCCAAAATTGTAGAGCCATCAACAGCTCTACAATTACCTCTCCCAAAACCACTTCCTTTCCTCAACTCAGCACGGTTTTCGTCCTCGTCACTCGACGGAAACCGCCCTGATATCCATTTCAGATCATATCTTTTCCGCTAACGACTGTGGAGAGCCTCCTCTGCCTGCTGGATTTGAGCAAGTATTTTGATGTGATAGACCACGCTAAATTATTGACAAAATTGCAGCTTTACGGAATTGATATTACTTGGTTTTCTGCTTATCTTCGGAATCACACTCAGAGCGTGAGCTTCACTGACGCTCTGGGCAACTCACACATTTCAGCTCCGCTTCCCAACAGCATCGGGGTTTTTCAGGGTTCTGCCCTCGGCCCTCTGCTCTACTGCGTATTCGCCAACGACCTCAGTTTGTTCGCCGAGGACGCAGTAGTAGTACAGTATGCCGATGATACACAAATTTTAGTCAGTGGCAAAAAGTCAGAGCTCAATAACGTCGTAAGTAGAATGGAACGTGCGCTTGCTTCTCTAGACATCTGGTTTCGTGGAAACGGCTTAAAAGTCAACACAGAAAACTCAACTGATGCTATTGGGAACCGCTGAAAATTTGCGCACTGTATCACCATATATGGTAACGGTTCACGGAAGAACCTGTCTCGAATTCAATTTTTTTTATTAACTATGGGGCAAAAGTGATTTTCGGCCGCAAAAAGTTTGATCATGTATCGGACCTGCTTGAGAAGCTGGGTTGGCTCGGCGCGGAGGACCTGGTCTTGTACCGCACTTTGTGTCTGACACACAAAGTGCGCCGTCTCGGCGAGCCTGACAGGCCCCCCTGAGTTTGTTTTAAAATAACTTTTAACACATGCGGCGCATCTTACTGACATTTCCGGTAGCTGAGTTTACAACAATTATACGCAGGTTGTAAACATTTTATTGAAATTGGTCAAATAGTTTGGGAGATAATCATGTTTTGATGACGTCATGTTGGTGGAAAAACGATAAATATTTGAAAAATGGTAGAAAACAGAATTTTAAAGGAAATTGCAAACTCAATTCACCAAAGATACAAAATGGCATTCTCTTTAAAATGTTAATCTCGGATTTTCAAAATTTTGGGTTTTTGACCTCTAAAATAAAAAATAACTTTCTTTTTTTGGAAAAAATCCCCACAAAATCAAAATTTTCAAAGATGTTAGAAAAACCGGAATATATGTGAGATAACTGAGTATGGACAATGCCCGTACCAAATTTCAAAGCAATATCTGCATTTTTGACTGAGTGATGGCTCCCAAGTGTAAGAAAATCATGACGTCATTTTTTAAAATAACTTTTTTTGACTTTTTGGACATGATACGAACAAATAATTACCTTTTCTGTATTTTTGAGCCAACACTGGTCTAGGAACATGCATTTTTTTTTAATCAATTTCTAATTTTTAGGTTTTCTGAAGAGCAAAATCGCTGTTCTGGACGTGGTAAATCCGAGGTCATTCACTTGACCTGGAAGGTCACCCGTTGACCTGAAACCTAAAACTCGCATATTCTTAGTTCCTCTCATGACAGGCAACATTTTGGGTCTTACCGCATTGCTCTAAGTTGCTAGGTTTGGAAGTTAACAGGGGGCCTGTCAGCCCCCCCCCCCCTAGGGCGAAGGTGAAGAAAAAAAAAACTCCAGTAGGGCGAGAGTTAAAGCTGACGCTTGCCATCGACGACATAGACAATAATACTGGGAATCTCCCATTAATTGATGATAAATCTGTTTAATGATCACAAGGAGCGACAACTGGTGATGGGTTCAGATACAGGCTTCAGACTGCGCATTTCTAGCGTGAGAGACATTTCTAGCGTGAGCGCATTTCTAGCGTGAGTCACACTGAAGCGGAGGCATTGACGAACACCGAGTCATTCGCGGAAAGGAAATATTCCTGTGCGCAACCATGTCTCATTTAAAGGGAATATACTCTTTTTTCCCCAGAATAATTGAGTTACATAGTAAAACGTACGGTGAAGTCCCACGGTAGCCACATTTTTCTGGAAATGTCCTTTTCTGCACGTAAGGACATTTCGAAGTGCGCGGCGATGCCACCGCTTACTTTCTGCAGGACCGGCTGAGGCAGTCATCTCTTTTATCTCTTTTATAGTCATCTGGTCATCTCTTTTATGCTAATATAAACACCTCACTTATGCATATTTCCGGTAAAATAAGTAATATTTGAAGAAAAACTTGTTTTGTTCCAACGACAGCAGCAGTTACCTAGTTTTCCCCATAAAATTAGATATTTTTCATGAATTTGCATGCCAAAACGCCACCACCAAATGATCAACGCTACCGTCCAGAAATAAGAAAACCACAAAACCTGAGCGAACAGTGCGTAGTAATAAAGAGTCCCGTAAGTTTTGAATTGCATAATTATTTTGTGATCCAGTGTAGGACTTCCAGATAAAATGTATCATTGAAAAATGCAGATTCTAAGATAAAAGTGGTGGACAGTAATGCCGATCAAGTACTCGTTATCTGATACAAGTCTCGAAAAACGCCAAAGTTTAAACGCTTATAATTGCTGAAATAATGGACTAAATGAGCATTGAGGTCCCTGTTATATGTCTTAAACGAGCTTAAAGCTCATACAACTGCAAAAGAGTGCATTTCCTTCAGGAAGGAACCCGTACAATCCCTTTAAGCATCTGTACCCGGCCACACTTGCTGCAAAAGAGGAAACGTAAAGTGGAGACGACAAACATTTGTATTACGATAAATGCATCGTGCAGGGAAATGAACCCTTGCTTTCTTCAAAAGGCAGTCGTCATGATCAATGACGTCAGGTCTAGGCGGCTGCTGTTTGTTCCTCGGTACGACAAGATCTGTTTGGAAGTCAATCAGAAGGGCGATGATTGCTCCCATGTAGACAGTGTTCGTCTGTATGCCAGGCAATGGCTGGTTAACATACAATACCTATGGATACATTATTTAATTTGACGAGTGATTTTCAGACATTAAAACATTTCAACAGAAACTGGACAAATATATAATGGTGAAATAATCGAATGGCTGTCTTAATGCCAGTATCATCAATATTACCCACCATCCAAATCAAAACTGATTGTAAAAAATGTGACATTTACATGTTTTCCATATGTTATACACGTAAGCGTGAGATGCAAAGTAGGAAGTGGGAAATGACGATAGCTTACGTCAACGAATTATTACATATAATATTATGTTATTATATTATAATTACCACATAGCTTAACGGTGTCATAAATCAGAGCGATATGTTCTCCGTTGTCGCTCGACAGCTGGGCCCTGCAAGGCGCAACAGTCACAACCCAGCACAATGAATCACTCACAGGGTCACTGACTGCAGGTAATACCCGACCGGGTCACACAGAACGGAATGTCGGTGACCCTTAGTCTTAGTCGGGGGGGGGGGGGGGGGGGGGGTGGAGCGGTATGGAGAGCCATTATGCACTGCGGTTCAACAACCGACCTCCGGGCATATGGTAGTCATAAAGCAGGTATCAGGTGGCTTTAACAAACATTTGGCAGCTGTCGGGGGCAAGCCGAGGCCTTGGTGACGATTTTATCATCTATATCATACATTTTAAAGGAAATAGTTCACCTTCATCATTAGTTTTAAACTGAGATAGCAGTTTTGTAGCCCGTGCTGGGAAACCCATACCTGCAAGTTTTCTTGACTGAAAAGACTCTCCAGCCGAATATATTTGATTTTTTGGCGAAGGAATGCGGTGCTGGCGAAATAATGTGGTGCTGGATCTAGCCCGGACAGAGGCCAATCAGCTATACCACCAGCCAATCAGCTTACAGCTGGTGCTAGCAAGCGAACCGCCGGCCGCCGGTTGGCACATCGGTAATGTGAGTCTATCCTTACGCGACTACTACTTTCAAATCTGATTGGCTGAACCATTTTTGAAATTCGCGTGACGTCAGGACTCTGACTCGGAGAGTATGCATATAGTTTTGATAAACAATAATCATTTACGGCATTCTGTCCTGAATCGGCGCGACATAAGGCCATTTTTGACAATATAAAAATACATTGTATTACAAAATATACTCAAATCGTGTTTTGGAAAAATTTCCAAGGTGAACCAAGAAGTATAATTTTCCTTTAATAAGTGAATGGCAAATGGTATAGCGTCTGTGGTATCCGCCTTTTCAGCGAGGTCGTCAACTTCGTTCGGAATGCTGCATGCGCCAGCGTTGTCTGCTAGAGAAGAGCGTCATTTGAGTCAAGGTCAGCCCGGGTGGATATCGGAGAAATTCGATAGCGTCATGCATTTACATCATGGATCGCAAATGCTACCTTGAACAGTGAACATTGCCCTTCTGTTCTACATAACCGATATAAACATGAAACGAACATTGCAGTGCTACCTTTGTTTAAAAACACTTACATGGCCAAAAAGTCGCCGCCCCCAAACCCTATCGAATGAGCAAACTCCTTCGTGTAGCTTTTGTTCCAGTGTCCATGATGGTTGCTTCAGGCTCGAGTCTGCTTCAGGCTTCAGGCCCATGTCAAAGCCCACTGACCCTCGCCCAATAACCGCTCTTCCGCATTGGCGTATCCCAATATTATGTCCGTTACCCGTCCACCTGTTAGTTTAAAGTTGATATAAATGGCATGCTTAAAATACCGAGGCTGATATAACACTTCCCATGTAGTTATTGCATTTACTTGACATGAGTTAATATCAAACTGAAGATTTTGATGTCATAGAAACATGAAAATGAGCATTTTCTAGCCATGCCCGCCCAGAACTGATTAATATAACATGTAACATATTGACCAGTAATCACGAGTGAGCAGCTTGCTTGAACAGCTCGAGACCCAGCTCCGCAGTTAAGATGACGCCGCCCGCCCGCTCTCCGCCACCGCCCGCACCGAACACCACTCACGAAGGATTTTGCGTTTGGGGCGTTTGGGGTGTTTGGGGCGATTGGGGCGATTGGGCGTTTGGGGTAAATGGTGGTGGGGGCAGTGTTTAGAGCTATGGCCACGTGACACGGTGTTTGGTCAAAAACTCCAAAACTCCAAAACTCCAAAACTCCAAAACTACAAAACTCCGAAACTCCAAAACTCCAAAACTCCAAAACTCCAAAATTCCCAAATTCCGAATAGTGTTATTCCAATGGTGCAATCAACCTTCGGATACAACCAACCTTCTGTTATTCGGATGTTCGGATTATACAACCTTCTTATCTTATCTTCTGATCTTCGGATCTTAGGTTACTCGGATATGCGCGGGCAATGCTATAGGGCATCGCCGGTCCGAAGGTTGGTTGTACATTTGTATGGGTTTTGGTTTTGTACTTTTTTATTTGGGAATTTTGAAATTTTGGATTTTTTTTAAAAAAATATATTTTTGGGGGGAATTTTAGAGTTTTGAAGTTTTGGAGTTTTGGAGTTTTGGAGTTTTGGAGTTTTGGAGTTTTGGAGTTTGGGAGGTTTGGAGTTTATGGAGTATATGAAGTTTTGGAGTTTTGGAGTTTTTGGAGTTTAAGGAGATTTGGAGTTTTGGAGTTTTGGAGTTTTGGAGTTTTTGACCAAACGCCGTGTCACGTGGCCATAGCTCTTAACACAGCCCCCCCCCATTTACCACAAACGCCACAATCATCCCGATCGCGCCAAACGCCCCAAACGCCCCAATCGCCCCAAACGCAAAATCCTTCGTGAAAACGGCTATTAAAGGAAATATAAAAAAAAAACTTCGGAAAATTTATCAGAACAGGATTTTATTATATTTTTTAATACAGTTTCTTTTTTTCCTTTTCAAAGATGGTCCTACATCGCGCCAATTCAGGACAGAAGGTCGTAAATTATTAAGTTTATGGTGTGCGTTATTGGTCTGCGCATGCTCCATGCAGTGCTGACACTTTCAGATGGTACGGTATATCATATATGCGCCGCATTTCTTCGCCAAAAAGTCAAATATCTTCGGCTGGAGAGTCTTTTCAGACAAGAACAGTTGCAGATAGGGATTTCTCAACACGGGCTACACAACTGCTATTTCAGTTAAAAACCCCATGTTCAAGGTGAACTATTTCCTTTAAGACACTGCGCCAAACCCGGCTCACCCCTAACGAGCGTCCTCTCAACTACAACTGCCGGCGGTTGCCACAAGGTGGCAGAGGTCACCATAACCATGGGTATTCCTGCCAAGGCGAATGCTGTTATAATGAATTTATAATATGATAAGCGAGTAATAAGTACCAGCTGTTTTGAGTTATAATTTGTTTTGGTACCGCAAGTTGCATTCGCCGATTTGAATGCAGACTGAACGATACAAACACACTCCATCTTACCCCAGCCAAAACTGAATAGTGCCGTCAGAAGAATCATTGAAACATCGTGTCGCAAGTCAGCAGACTGCTCATTATTCGTTAAATCCCCCCGAGACAATGACGTGTCCTGTCGACGGCGGTACCGAGCTGTTGATGCAGCACGCGCTGGCCTGCTACTGTACAGACTGGCCACACCTCTCCGGCCGACTACTGCACTGGCAGCGGGGGCTCCCGGGCTTACTTCGCTGACAGTCAGGCCATACACGTCCTGCATATGCCAGATGATAATACTTCACGGGAAAGGTGTGTTGTGGCCCCGAACTGTCCACACTCAAAAAAATATTGACGAACTACAACCTGGTAAACGAAGCCATGACAAACGAAAACCTTGCGTTCCCAAATGTGTGTCATTCTACTAACCCAAAACCAGGGAATGCTTGGTTACTAAGGCATAACAAACCAGGCACCAATACCAAGCAAGGATAAAACAAACCCTAAAGTAGTCCATAACCAATGAACGAGCACCCGTTTACGAATGACCACTAGGGCAAATCAAGAGGTTGAGTAAACCGGGACTAACCCATGGAAATGCAAATTGAGTACTAATCCCATGCCGGCGCTACGATAATACTACTATATGAGGAAGTAATGTTGATCCAATGCAGTAATCTAGTCTAGGTTCTATTCCCACTCGTGGTCATTACATTCGCTCTGTTCCACGACGCTGTTTTGCGTAAAACATAAAATATATTTATATCCGAGCTAACTTGGAGACACTTGTGTTATCAGACCTCCGTTGACCATTTGTAAAGGTTTGGTTTGGTTAGGATAAGGCCGCTTCGGTCTACTTGGTCCATTGCGCAGCCATGGGATGAAGGAGAAGGGGTAAAGTGGGTCAAAATGGACGCCGACCGGGCAACCGCCCATGGACAGGCCCTTCCCCGCAGCACGAAGCTGCGAGGAGAGCCCACGCCATGCAGACGGCCACCACTCCCGGGGGGCAGCTCGAGGCCACCACATGCCCGGTGGCCAGCGACCACCAGACCCGGGGTAACGTGGGCGTGACAAAGGATGGAGGACCGGCAGTCGGGAGGATCAAAAGGGATCTGGACCATTTGTTTTTGTTTTGTTTTGTTAAATTTTAGGCATTTCGGCCAATATGACCATTGCATGCCTGTGATGAATCATTTGTATTGAAATATGTTTAAGGGTCATAGAAAAATGGCGAGTTTGTTTCGTTTCGAACGAAATATTTAGTAAATAATTAAAAGTAGCCGTAACAGATATGGGTGTTCATTATCGAGTAATGAGGGCAGTGCTAATGTATGGAAGATGTTTTGCATTGGGGTATAAATGTCTGACGAAGGAAATTGGATAATGATCGTTTTCGTATATGTCTTGTCTATATTTATATATTTATATGTGTATATATACATTTATATACCATATACTATATACTATATACTATATGCCATATTATATATTTGATATACTATCTTCTATATACTATATTATACAGTATATATGTCTATATATCTAGCAGAGAGACAAGTCAATGGTGGGCTATTGGTGGAATGTAACGAGGAAACGAGATGGATCGAGCCCGACCCAATGCTACACGTATAGCAGGACGTGTCGGCCGCTCCTGATTCGTGTTAGTACGCTGTGGGGCTTGAGGTGAGGGCTGTATTTTGGGAGTCTGGTCGTCACGGGCCGGTCGTGTGCCGCTCTCCTGCCGGCGGTCTGTATGGGCCGAGCCCAAACGAACCATAGCCTGCGGTGCGAGCCTGTCACAGCCGGGCCGAGTGCTGGCGCACCGGGTCACGGGCGGCGGCTCAAGGGCCGGGGAAGCGGTGGTCGTGGTGCTGGTTTCCACTGTGGCTGGTCTGAGAGGTGCCAACAGTTTGAGGGGAGGGAGCTGAGGTAGGGGCTCAGTTTGAGTTTCACATGTGGCCGTTTGCTTTTTCGCTACCTGTGCGTAGGTCTTGGAAGTCGGAGAGGGCGTCTTGTCTTCTACCGCGCGACGTGCCTGTGGGTATGAAATGTTGGAAGATGCCTTCAGGGCGCAAATCTCTTTCTCCTTCTTCCACATGGGACACTGGTGGAGGTCACGATGTGGTCTGTGGATCCACAGCTCAGGCACTTGGCTGGTGCAGAACAGGCAGAGCCGTCGTGCGGCGCTGCACCGCACTTGTGGCACCGGGCCTCTTGCTTACAAAATTTGACGCTGTGGACAAATTTTTGGCATTTGTAGCAGCGAAGGGGGTTCGGGATGTAGACGCGTACGTTGTATCTGAGGTATCCAGCGACTAAAGTAGACGGTAGCGTGGTTGTTTGGAACGTGAGGACAAGAAGGCTGGTGTCACGCCTCTGTCCGTCACGGAAAGTTGTTAGACGTCGCACGTGCGAGACTCCTTCTGAGCGGAGACCTTCGAGAATGTCCTCCTCGGACATAAATCTCATCTCCGGGGCGAAAACCGTACCCTGTGTGGTGTTCCGAGCATGGTGCAGCGAGACAGTGACCGCCTTCTCACAGAACTTGGTACACTGTAGCAGTTTTTTTGTTTGCGCGTTAGTCTCGGTCTTGACAACGAGTGTGCCGTTTGCCGGAGTTTCGATCTGGAGAGAGGATGAGCCGCAGATGCCTTTGAGTTGTTTGGTGGGCCAAAACACGTTGATTTTTCGGAACGAGACATTGTCGTCGGTAGGCTTAATCACCAGAAACGAGCCATTGGAATCCAGGTACTGGTCAGAAGTCGTGGTCAATGGTGAGCCAGGGTTCCGTGCGTGGTCAGTAGACAAGCGAGGGTCGGTGCCGGGAGTGGAGGCATGGGACGAGCGAGGGTCAGTGCCGGGGGCGGAGGTCATGATCGAGCGAGGGTCGGTGCCGGGGGCAGAGGTCATGGACGAGCGAGGGTCGGTGCCGGGGGCAGAGGTCTGGGACGAGCGAGGATCAGTGACCGTGGAGTCAGAGTCCATTGGGAGATCAGGAGAGGTCAGGTTCGGGTCAGAGTCAGATTCCGAGACATCTTGTTTTCGGCGCTTTTTCCCCATGATGGGGAAAAAGCAAGCAACGGAGCCGGAACACAATAAACCGAGTGAGAACGAAACCTAACGCGAAGAAAAATAAGCAACGACGACGACGATGGAAAATGAGCGAAAACGTGGAAATACCCCAAGAATCGGCGAAGGTGCGTGAGCGTCCAGTGACCATTTGTACTGACTTACTTGTATATATAGCATTAGGTAGTCAGACAAGTTTTCGAGTTTGAGCAAACTGAGGACGATTACAAAAAAGAAAGATAACATGCAAACAAAAGACCCATAAGAATGTGTGGAGAGAGTTGTCATGCACTTGAATGGCCCACCATACAAATGCTACGAGTAAGCGCGAAATTAAGGAATATGGAAAAACATAGCAAAAAATATATTGTTTGTACTGCGCCATCTATCGACGAAAACTAACGCATCTAAAACTGTCGCTGTGTGGCTGGTCAAGGTAGTTTTCACCTAGTCATGCTGTGGTAGGTGACCACATTGCAACCACCGCTCGACAAGGGCAAATCAATGGTGTTAGCCGATGGACGCTAGTTTACAAATCCGAAACCAAGATTGATGAATAACGAATTCGTGTATCGACGAAGGCTAAACCAATGCAGAAGCATCCCGATACAAACTCTTCCTTAGTACGATGAAAACGCGACGGGAACTAACTCAATATCAATGCACAAACAAAGGCAGCTAGTAATGAACTGGCGCAAAACAAACCTTTGCTTGAATATCACTTAGTATTGACCTAGATATGAGTTACTTTTGATAATGACGAAGTCAAAACAAGGTAAACTCTTGTGAATATTTTTATCAGTGAACCGGCTATCAACTGCACTGGGTCATGGCCTGAAGAAGTGAGGTCGACGGCGGAAAAATGGTACAAAGACAAATATTGACCAGAAGCTAAACAGGATGCTTTAGGTGGCTTATTACTCCAATATCATGCTGCGGACTAAACACAAACAGAGTGTGATTATCCTGCAAAGTAGTTCACCACTTGTTTTACCCAGCACAAATAATGTTGTGCTGTGATTCCCAGAAGTCGGGCGATCGCGAACCATCGGTCATTGCTAGCTATTCAGATCCCGTATAAGTCCGTTCCCTCCGTATCTCGGCACGGCCGGGGTACCAGCCAGGGAGATCGCCGCAGTCTCGCCTCTGCCTGCCTGCTGTGTGCGAACAGTGAGGTGTGCCAGTCACCGCTATAAGGCGGGACTGGAGACGAGGTCCCTCCGTCCAGCCGGCCAGTCACCGCTATAAGGCGGGACTGGAGACGAGGTCCCGCCGTCCAGTCACTACTATAAGGCGGGACTGGAGACGAGGTCCCTCCGTCCAGCCGGCCGTCACGGGACAGGCGGGACTGGAGACAAGAAACACTCCTAAATCGCCGACACGGCCGACATGGGCTGCGAGAGAGAACGCAGCTGCAGCGCGCAGCCATTGTCACTGCACCGCCTGTACCTCTGCAGCGTGCGGCCATTGCCACTGCACCGCCTGTACCTCTGCAGCGTGCGGCCATTGTCACTGCACCACCTGTACCTCTGCAGCGTGCGGCCATTGCCACTGCGCCGCCTGTACCTCTGCAGCGTGCGGCCATTGTCACTGCACCGCCTGTACCTCTGCAGCGTGCGGTCATTACCACTGCACTGCCTGTACCTCTGCAGCGTGCGGCCATTGCCACTGCACCACCTGTACCTCTGCAGCGTGCGGCCATTGTCACTGCACCACCTGTACATCTGCAGCGTGCCGCCATTTTCACTGCACCGCCTGTACCTCTGCAGCGTGCGGTCATTGCCACTGCACTGCCTGTACCTCTGCAGCGTGCGGCCATTGCCACTGTACCACCTGTACCTCTGCAGCGTGCGGCCATTGCCACTGCACCACCTGTACCTCTGCAGCGTGCGGCCATTGTCACTGCACCACCTGTACATCTGCAGCGTGCCGCCATTTTCACTGCACCGCCTGTACCTCTGCAGCGTGCGGCCATTGTCACTGTACCTCTGCAGCGTGCGACCATTGCCACTGCACCACCTGTACCTCTGCAGCGTGCGGCCATTGTCACTGCACCGCCTGTACATCTGCAGCGTGCCGCCATTTTCACTGCACCGCCTGTACCTCTGCAGCGTGCGGTCATTGCCACTGCACTGCCTGTACCTCTGCAGCGTGCGGCCATTGCCACTGCACCACCTGTACCTCTGCAGCGTGCGGCCATTGCCACTGCACCGCCTGTACCTCTGCAGCGTGCGGCCATTGCCACTGCACCACCTGTACCTCTGCAGCGTGCGGCCATTGCCACTGCACCGCCTGCACCTCTGCAGCGTGCGGCCATTGCCACTGCACCGCCTGTACCTCTGCAGCGTGCAGCCATTGCCACTGCACCGCCTGTACCTCTGCAGCGTGCGGCCATTGCCACTGCACCACCTGTACCTCTGCAGCGTGCGGCCAATGTCACTGCACCACCTGTACCTCTGCAGCGTGCAGCCATTGCCACTGCACCGCCTGTACCTCTGCAGCATGCGGCCATTGCCACTGCACCGCCTGTACCTCTGCAGCGTGCGGCCATTGCCACTGCACCACCTGCACCTCTGCAGCGTGCGGCCATTGCCACTGCACCGCCTGTACCTCTGCAGCGTGCGCCCATTGTCACTGCACCGCCTGTACCTCTGCAGCGTGCGGCCATTGCCACTGCACCGCCTGTACCTCTGCAGCGTGCAGCCATTGCCACTGCACCACCTGTACCTCTGCAGCGTGCGGCCATTGCCACTGCGCCACCTGTACCTCTGCAGCGTGCGGCCATTGTCACTGCACCGCCTGTACCTCTGCAGCGTGCGCCCATTGTCACTGCACCACCTGTACCTCTGCAGCGTGCGGCCATTGCCACTGCACCACCTGTACCTCTACAGCGTGCAGCCATTGCCACTGCACCACCTGTACCTCTGCAGCGTGCGGCCATTGCCACTGCACCGCCTGTACCTCTGCAGCGTGAGGCCATTGCCACTGCACCGCCTGTACCTCTGCAGCGTGCGGCCATTGCCACTGCACCACCTGTACCTCTGCAGCGTGCGGCCAATGTCACTGCACCACCTGTACCTCTGCAGCGTGCAGCCATTGCCACTGCACCGCCTGTACCTCTGCAGCATGCGGCCATTGCCACTGCACCGCCTGTACCTCTGCAGCGTGCGGCCATTGCCACTGCACCACCTGCACCTCTGCAGCGTGCGGCCATTGCCACTGCACCGCCTGTACCTCTGCAGCGTGCGCCCATTGTCACTGCACCGCCTGTACCTCTGCAGCGTGCGGCCATTGCCACTGCACCGCCTGTACCTCTGCAGCGTGCAGCCATTGCCACTGCACCACCTGTACCTCTGCAGCGTGCGGCCATTGCCACTGCGCCACCTGTACCTCTGCAGCGTGCGGCCATTGTCACTGCACCGCCTGTACCTCTGCAGCGTGCGCCCATTGTCACTGCACCACCTGTACCTCTGCAGCGTGCGGCCATTGCCACTGCACCACCTGTACCTCTACAGCGTGCAGCCATTGCCACTGCACCACCTGTACCTCTGCAGCGTGCGGCCATTGCCACTGCACCGCCTGTACCTCTGCAGCGTGAGGCCATTGCCACTGCACTGCCTGTACCTCTGCAGCGTGCGGCCATTGCCACTGCGCCACCTGTACCTCTGCAGCGTGCGGCCATTGCCACTGCACCGCCTGTACCTCTGCAGCGTGCGCCCATTGCCACTGCACCGCCTGTACCTCTGCAGCGTGCGGCAATTGCCACTGCACCACCTGTACCTCTCCAGCGTGCGGCCATTGCCACTGCACTGCCTGTACCTCTGCAGCGTGCGGCCATTGCCACTGCGCCACCTGTACCTTTGCAGCGTGCGGCCATTGCCACTGCACCGCCTGTACCTCTGCAGCGTGCGGCCATTGTCACTGCGCCACCTGTACCTCTGCAGCGTGCGGCCATTGTCACTGCACCACCTGTACCTCTGCAGCGTGCTGCCATTGCCACTGCACCGCCTGTACCTCTGCAGCGTGCGCCCATTGCCACTGCACCGCCTGTACCTCTGCAGCGTGCGGCCATTGTCACTGTACCTCTGCAGCGTGCGACCATTGCCACTGCACCGCCTGTACCTCTGCAGCGTGCGCCCATTGTCACTGCACCACCTGTACCTCTGCAGCGTGCGCCCATTGCCACTGCACCGCCTGTACCTCTGCAGCGTGCGGCCATTGTCACTGTACCTCTGCAGCGTGCGCCCATTGTCACTGCACCGCCTGTACCTCTGCAGCGTGCGGCCATTGTCACTGCGCCACCTGTACCTCTGCAGCGTGCGGCCATTGCCACTGCACCACCTGTACCTCTGCAGCGTGCGCCCATTGCCACTGCACCGTCTGTACCTCTGCAGCGTGCGGCCATTGTCACTGTACCTCTTCAGCGTGCAGCCATTGTCACTGCACCACCTGTACCTCTGCAGCGTGCGGCCATTGCCACTGCACCACCTGTACCTTTGCAGCGTGCGGCCATTGCCACTGCACCGTCTGTACCTCTGCAGCGTGCGGCCATTGTCACTGTACCTCTGCAGCGTGCAGCCATTGTCACTGCACCACCTGTACCTCTGCAGCGTGCGGCCATTGTCACTGTACCTCTGCAGCGTGCGACCATTGCCACTGCACCGCCTGTACCTCTGCAGCGTGCGGCCATTGTCACTGTACCTCTGCAGCGTGCGACCATTGTCACTGCACCGCCTGTACCTCTGCAGGGTGCGGCCATTGTCACTGTACCTCTGCAGCGTGCGACCATTGCCACTGCACCACCTGTACCTCTGCAGCGTGCGGCCATTGCCACTGCACCGCCTGTACCTCTGCAGCGTGCGGCCATTGTCACTGTACCTCTGCAGCGTGCGACCATTGCCACTGCACCGCCTGTACCTCTGCAGCGTGCGGCCATTGTCACTGTACCTCTGCAGCGTGCGACCATTGCCACTGCACCGCCTGTACCTCTGCAGCGTGCGCCCATTGTCATTGCACCGCCTGTACCTCTGCAGCGTGCGCCCATTGCCACTGTACCGCCTGTACCTCTGCAGCGTGCGGCCATTGTCACTGTACCTCTGCAGCGTGCGCCCATTGTCACTGCACCGCCTGTACCTCTGCAGCGTGCGGCCATTGCCACTGCGCCACCTGTACCTCTGCAGCGTGCGGCCATTGTCACTGTACCTCTGCAGCGTGCGCCCATTGTCACTGCACCGCCTGTACCTCTGCAGCGTGCGGCCATTGTCACTGCGCCACCTGTACCTCTGCAGCGTGCGGCCATTGTCACTATACCTCTGCAGCGTGCGCCCATTGTCACTGCACCGCCTGTACCTCTGCAGCGTGCAGCCATTGCCACTACACCGTCTGTACCTCTGCAGCGTGCGGCCATTGTCACTGTACCTCTGCAGCGTGCGGCCATTGTCACTGCACCGCCTGTACCTCTGCAGCGAGCGGCCATTGTCACTGTACCTCTGCAGCGTGCGGCCATTGTCACTGCACCGCCTGTACCTCTGCAGCGTGCGGCCATTGTCACTGCACCACCTGTACCTCTGCAGCGTGCGGCCATTGTCACTGCACCACCTGTACCTCTGCAGCGTGCGGCCATTGCCACTGCACCGTCTGTACCTCTGCAGCGTGCGGCCATTGTCACTGCACCACCTGTACCTCTGCAGCGTGCGGCCATTGTCACTGCACCACCTGTACCTCTGCAGCGTGCGCCCATTGCCACTGTACCTCTGCAGCGTGCGGCCATTGTCACTGCACCACCTGTACCTCTGCAGCGTGCGCCCATTGCCACTGTACCTCTGCAGCGTGCGGCCATTGTCACTGCACCGCCTGTACCTCTGCAGCGTGCGGCCATTGTCACTGTACCTCTGCAGCGTGCGGCCATTGTCACTGCACCGCCTGTACCTCTGCAGCGTGCGGCCATTGCCACTGCACCGCCTGGCCTTGATGTCCGCCAAAAACCACACGACAGACTGCTGAGAAAAAAAAGCGATGGCATTGGATGTTGTGCGCCGATTGAGGCGGTGACAGTTCAGGTTTGCCGATAAGGGGCTGATGCTGTATAACATGTGCTTCTGCTATCTGTGGCGGGATAGCATCAGAAGCGCCGAATCTGTTTTGTGTATGCGGTAATAACAATTGCATATTAATCGATCGATGCAATATGCGTCGGAGCTTAAAGGGAATAGTTCACCTTGACAAATTTCTTGAAATTTGGCAGTAATGGGTAGCTTGAGCTGAAAAATACGAATATTACATTGGCTTGGGCATTTGATTGATATCCTTGGAGAAAGCAGCACGTTTTTCTGTTGTATGACGCATGACGTCATAAGTTGCTCACGGCCGGCTCCGCCCACTAACAGTCTCTGACAAGGGTCGGCCGCGCCGCTCGGGTGGCTGAGCGGGACACTCGGGTATTGGCGCGACGCCAATGGATAATGGGCCGGTGTCAGAGAGTGTATCGGAGGTCCCGGATGTAGCGCCATACCAACGGTCGGCCATTTCGGAGCTCCGAAACCGATAAATGCCAAGTATATTTTCGATCCTGTGTCGAAATTACTTGGCGAAACGCAGAAATTCTTTCACCACACTTATTTGTTCGGCCTGCACTGTAATTCTGGCATCTCAGTTCAAAACACGTGTTAAAGGTGAACTATTCCCTTTAAAACTGTGATCGTCAGTCAGCGTTATCACATTTCAAGTTGGACACATGACTTTTAATGTCCTGAATTATGAATATGTTGTAAGTGTACTAACAAACTTGATTAGCTACATTGACCCTTTTCTCCACACACTGCTTTCTGTAATAAATGTTGGGTATTTGTCCGTGCCGTCCCTGTTAAAGGGAGTGTGCCTACTGTTTTGGAATGTCAAAAAAATATTGTTTTTCATACGGTAAGTAGCTATTGCCATTGGTTTGATTGTTGGAAACGAAAGATTCACATCTGTGATATGGAACCCCTTTAGTTGAATTTTCACTTATATTTTTTTGCTTATTTTTGGTTTCAATATCGATAAAACGATCGCCACTATAAAAAGAGGGAACAAAATGTTGTGTAAAACGGCGCACCTAAGACAATACAATTACGGTCACATCATGCAAGATAGAGAGACAAGTTTTGCACAGCATGTTCTTGCCACTGTGAGCTTTATTATGTGTAAGTTGCGTAGCTCTAAATTGATATCTTCGTCGAAAAAGGGCTTTCAAGCGTTGTGACTAGGGGGACAGACGGTATTGTTCGGCTGCTGCTATCAGCGCGCACGAACTGTTTTGTCGAAATACTATTGGCCGCCGCTAATGATATGCTAATAGTTTAATCGATAGTTGCAGTACTTCTAGGAGCGGAAGCCCTCTGGGGTCTACCCGATAACTTTTTGCTACCAGCCAGTTCCTGGAGTCTTTTGAATATCTCAGCAACTAGTATGAATCTAGAAAAATGAAAGGCATGGTTCGGTTAACAAAAATTATGTTCTATAACCAGTGTCAATAACCCCAAATAAGCGATGTGAATAGACACACTCCCTTTAAAACTAAGCCTGGCTTCAACTCTTGCGTGACGCTAGCAATAGATACACAACCTGACGAACCATTCTTGTTACTAATATGTCCAGCACAGGTTTGCATAGATAGAGGAGGCGAACGTGACCTCTGCATGCAATCAAGGCGGGTGCCGGGTGGCAACGAGGACCTGTCCTTGACACCGGGCCACTTGGCAGGCGTCAAGGACTGCTGCGCAACACACCAGCCGTAGCATATGCCAGCACAGAGCTGAACCTCGATACCGCGGAGAGGACATGTCGACACTCGGTGCTACTGAGCCTCAGATGCTGAGAGGTCACGTTCCGACACCCGCCCCCGGGGATCCACTCTGGTCTCCCTCACACGGGCCCCATCAGGACACACATCAGGACACACATCAGGACACACATCAGGACACACATCAGGACACACATCAGGACACACATCAGGACATACATCAGGACACACATCAGGACACGCCTGGGGCTGACCAGTTCCCAGACAATCCTCCCCGCCTCGTCACCGCTAAAAGTCCGTCATCATCATCATCATGTGAACCTCTGCTCGGCCTGCGTCTGACACCGGCAGAGCGTTGCAGCGCGGCGGTACGGGCGGCCGGTTAACGGTAAGTGGTAATCCCTGCGGCGCGGCGCGGGGGTAACGCGTTCCGTATCCGCGGCAGCGTGCAGTCACGTCCAGCCGATCAGCTCATCCTCCATCAATCAGCCGAGTGGAGTCGTGTTGGGCAACCGTTTCCTCACACACACACACAGCCGTTGACATTGGCAAGGGCGCCGCACGCGCGCGGCTCGAACCAGCTCAGGATAAGCCACTGGCTGCGTTTGCCGGTTTGCAGATTAGCATACACTTCCCAGGCTGTACAGATGAGTGGAGAAGCGTGCCTGTTTGGAGGAAAACGCGTCATGCATTGCCAGCTGTTGATTCTCTGTACGATATCCGCGAAACACCAACGTGGTTCAGTGATTCAAGCTCGAGAAGTTGATTACACTCGTAAGGGCCTACGCGCTGGTCTCGACAGCTTGACGTGCTCCAATCATAACAAAGGTAGTTTTACATTGTACAATATACATCTATTGCTTATGTATTTAAACAGTATTTCTTATTAATCAAATTCAGGTTTGATCATTCAGCACAGTGATGTATAGTGGCGAATAAATTATCTTTACAAGCATGTTAGTTTTATTCGTTATTGCAAGTTTGATCATGATTATTTTGATATATCCAAATTGCAATTTAACTGGATATTTTCAGAGAGATCGGTACAATACATTTTAAGTATTCCACATTATACAGAGTGCGCATTACAAAACAGTTTCGCTGAAGCTTTGGTGTTTTGTTTTGGCATGATTTATTGTATCTATAAACTTTTGTTTAAAACCTTTGATTAATTATTCTTTTTAGTCTTAACACGCGCAGTGGAGGGGGGGGGGCACTTCTGCCCCCCCCCCCCTCCACATGTTTTTCGTGAATAGCTCACAAACGAAGCGGCGCAGGGCGGTGTTTTTTTACGCGACATTTACGCCAACTCAATAGCGGATCGTTTGACATAAAAAAAATCAAAATCAGTCGATACGTTTTTGAGTTATACGGAGTTTCATTCCAAAATGGCGGCCAGAATCGAGGTCGGCAAAGCGATATCTTCGGAACCATCAGTAGGATCGAGATGATTCAAACGTCATTCGGTAGACAATGTCAATTCGGTAGACTTGTTCATCCCCAGAAACAACTTCAGACACATTGTTGGTGACCTGTGACGTCACAGAGGTCAAATTCCAAAAATTGTGACATTTGGCTAGATTTGACCTTCGTAACCTCGTTTGACCTGGAAGATATTGACCGAAGGTCACGTTTTTTTGTTGCAGATGTCGATAATCATAGCACTTACCTACCCTGTAAGTTTGATCGTTCTAGCTCTCATACTGTTGAAGATCTTAGGAAGGGCACTAAAGTGCCCCCCCCCCCCCCCCTCCACTGCGTGTTTGTGGCACACCCCTCTCCACTGCGCGTGTTAACCCTTGCCAGTGTAGGGGGCGGGGGTGGAGTGGGGTGGATGCCACACACACCTTGGTTTTTCGGGAATAACTCTTGTATTTATCAACGGATTGCGATGAAACTTTCAGTATCATACTTTTCAGCAATTTGACACATACTCGGAAAATGTCAAACTTCTACTCCCCATGACCCGTGACCTATGATCTGTTTATCAAGGTCATGTCAGGCGCAACTGGCGTCCCGTAGTATCGATGTTTGTAACTCGTGCAGTTTCCGAGTGTTCGTTGTTAAAGAGCATATGCACAGGTGTTAACAGGTGACATTTATGGTTTCCACTGAGATCGTGACCTCCGATGACCTGATATGACTTTTTGGCTTCTGGCAGTTTTTAGGACATTTTGTGACGCTGATTTCAAATTTGGTACCCATTTTGCATAATTATATGTTCATCTACAATTCTAGTTCGATTATAATTCAATTTCTACACATGCACGATTTGAATGACATCCGGGTCATTAACATGACCTTAGAGGTCACCTAGCAATCCAGCACCTTAAAATCGGATATCAACGGATTCCTCTCATCACAAGCAACACGCTCGTTTTATATTCGAAGCTCTAGCTCAATTAGGGGTGAAACGCGAGGGGTCGTATCCCCCCCCCCCCCTGCACAGTCACGTAGGTATCGGACGCTGCACTGGCGAGGGTTAACATGGTACTTAAACTTCACTAATTGTAGCTGTAGTGCGGCCACCAGTTGACAAAATAATGAAATCAAATGATCGGGCATGGATGAAAAATGACCCCAGCAGCCGGCACCTTGGCAATGTCATATCTAACAGCGGCCGCCGCCTCCCGGCGGCCGGGGTCCATGGACTCATGGCCGGGGGTCCCTGGACTCCGAGCATTGTCCAGTGAATGACAAGCAGGCGATTTCCAGGACCTCTCGGCAGGGACGCCCGGTAGGTGTTGGTCTGTTTTCCATTCCATGGTCACGCGGCGCTCTCGGCGACCCAGATTAGGCTGGCGATAAACGGCGCCAGCGCTCTGCACGTGCACCGTGCACACGCTGTGCACACTGAACCGTGCACGGCTCCCTGTCTACCGGACTTACTTCACGGATGAAGTGCCGGCGGCTGACCCAGCTGAATGGAACGTCCCATGCCGGGTTATAACGGTCAGACGGGCTGACTGCGATATTCCACTCATTGGACTCAGGTCAGGACACATAGCGGACATGTTGTGGTGGTGTGATAACCGGCAGATTGAAATTCGCACAACGGGCAAATCGGGAAATACGTGGTGATGTCCGGGAGGCATTGCCCGAGTGATTGGTGATGTCTGGGAGTGATTCACTCCCAGACATCACCACGTATCACTCCCAGATATCACCAATCACTCGGGCAATCACTCCCAGACATCACCACGTATTTCCAGATTTTAGGTGCCTTGGATTATACGTTCTGACAAACTATTGTGTAGCCTGTCGGCGACTTGGCACCTATACTTCCATTCGCTATATCAAGCAGATCAGAAGACTAAATACACAATCAAAATATCCGCAGCAAGTTTCTTCTAAAATTGACTTTTCTGAAACCTTCCAATTTTTTTTTATTGAAACGGAGAACTATGTTTCTAGTAGAGGTTGATATTCCATTGGGTCCGCAGTGCAGGAATATTTTTATATTTGCACTCCGCTGAGATGCAAAGATAAAAAGGTTTAATACACGTTCAACGATGAAGTGAAATAAAGTGTTATATTTGCATCCCTCTGAGATAGATACGGTCACGTGAGCTCCGACGAAAAATCAAGCACTGAACTGAACTGGACTGAATCAACATCTACTTCGTAAAACGCCAGTAAAACGCCTTAGTATACTTAGTATACCAGTAAAACGCCTTTTTGGGGCGATGACCGAGCGGGCGGGCTCTGGTAAAGCTAAAACAGGTTTGAAATATGAAAGGTACGGGAGCACACGTGGTAGTAACACATAGTCCTTTTAGTCCTTTAGTCCTATATAAAATTGCCAGGCCTCAATGCATGCCAACATAAAAATTAAGCTTTATTAAATTGTTCATGATCTCCTTTCTCTAATCCGCCAAAAGGGAGTACGTCCTGAGCGCTGCATGCTTCAGCGTATAGAAAAACGAATGCTTAGATTAATAATGCCATTTTTGATCAAGAATGATTTTTGTTAATTTCCACGCTTGTGTGTGCTACGCGCTGTGGTACCACCCCTAGCAGAACACACTATAGCAAAACAAAAATTGATTTGATGGTCCTATCTAATGGTGAAAATCCGATCTCAATTGGAGCAGCGGTTGCAAAGTTATTAGCTTCCAAAAAGCGTCTGTATGGCCGGGTCGGGCCGGGTCGAACCGGTTCGGGCCGGTTCGGGCCGGTTCGGGCCGGGCCAAATGTAAATTTGTCTAGTAAGTTGACGAGAAACCTCACGGGTGCTTCGTGTCCGCTCAGTAATAATTCTTCATGTCTCCCTCGTGGAAGATAGGAGATATTTTCCGCCCGTGTTTCTGAAAACCTCGCTCCTTCGTCGCTCGTTTTTCAGTCACACGCTTGGGAAAGATATCCATATCTTCCACTCGGAGCCATGAATAATCCTCTATATCTTCATATTTGAGGTTCATCTTTAACATCTGTATGTTGAAAAATATGATTATCTTTGCACACTGCAGGATGCAAAGATGTGGCTCGAAATTTGAGTTTATTTTCATGTTGTCAAATATAATGTATATATATATATATATATATATATATATATATATATATATATATATATATATATATATATATATATATATATATATATATATATATTTATATATATATATATATA